>OX104114.1:33099507-33285023 GCA_944474755.1 Limnoperna fortunei | reverse complement strand
GGATGGTCTGTTTGTAATCCCACATTTGCATTTTATCGTCGTTTATTCATATTTATTTAGTCTCATTCTATATTATTATATAACTCTTATGTTCCTGAATAAATTAATGACATTTTCTTCAAATTATTGCGTCTGTATATTATGCATACAGAGCTCGGATTCCTTACATTTCACATTCATTTCGTCTGTTCTTTGGTGGTTAGAACTTGGCTGACAAAAATATATTAACCTAATATAACTATGTATTTAATATTGATTCATTTAAGAAAATAGTGAGAATTGCTATGACATATGAACTTTAAAGCCATATAATTAAACCCGACCTCGGCATTCACTGGTAACACATCTTATTTACCTTAGACATATTTCATTAAAGAGATGCCGCGGAAATACAGTAGTAATTATCCTAAGACATTAAGTGGTGCTTTGTCATTTGTCTCAGAATCTACAGGCAGGTCTGTTTTGTACATTTGTATGCTGCAGCAATTCGCAGTAAAACATGTACACAAAAATGGGACATGCGTATATTCGTTCCTCGTGACGATTCGATTCTAATGTCATCAAGTACAAAACAGTTGTTGGTTGAAAAAAGTCTATCTTATCGAACTATATTTTTAATTTTTAATATTCTACACATAATTCTAGTAGTTTTTTGTCATGCTTATCTAATTGTTTTCAAGACAAAGCGGAGTAACTCTAACACATAATTGGTCTTTTTATTAGGTACACATTATGTAAAAAGCGCAATTATTTTGAATGCATTTCCCAATAGGTACCCATGGTGATCCAAAATTCATATCTTTAAAGGTGAGCACACGAGAAAAAATGGGTAGCATTTCCTGTCACTAAAGATATAAGAACTTTATTTCAACCTAAAAAGAGGGTCTCTGTGGCCGAGTGGTTAAGGTAGTTCGTCTATCATTGATCACGTGGTCTGTAAACACCGAGGTTGCGGGTTTGAGTCTCAGGATGTACTCGACTCCAATCTTAATTGACAAGGATTGCCAGTGTTCCTATCAAGGTCGTTGGTTTTCTCCGGGTACTCCGGCTCCCCCACCCCTAAATAAAAACTGGACCCAATGATATAGCTGAAAAATTGCTGAAAGTGGCGTTAAATAATATTCAAACAAAAAACAAAATCAACCTAAAGAGTATATGGTCATGCGGCAAATGTGACCTAAAATGTAGTTGTTATGAAAGCTTTCAAATTCTGAACGGAATGGAAAATGAAAAGTTTTGTATGGACCAACTTTAAATAAAAAAATTCTTCTACACTTTGTACAATATACATTTAATAATTGGTCATTTTTAAACATAAATGGATAAGCTTTCAAATACAAAACATAATTCCAACGCTGCACCATCAAATTAGAGGCCCTTCAGGAAAAAGATCCCGGTCAAATGTAAACAAATAATTGCGCAATTGTAACCATTGGAGTATGCAAGAGTCTAAGAAAATATCAGCCTGTACCATCTTTATTAACATTTGTATTATTTAATCCAAAAGATAAGGCCCATAATAATATTATTTTTTTCTGCAAGAAATATTATTTATAGTATGTAATAAATTAATCAGGCATGGAAGTTCACTTACCAATCCTACATGCACATCCACTACGTTTTCAAAACAGGAGAATCTTGAAAATCACAAATTGGTGTTGCCATCATTTGGTCTCCATATCAATATCGAATAAAGAGATCTCCCTTCCTTAGTTGGATACTAACCTTTACACACATTTATACAAACAACGTTTATTATCAGGGTCGTCTAAGTGTAAAAGACAACCTTTATCGAATCTTTTTATATCACTTTTTCAACAGCTAAAAAGACAGGGTTACACAAATACAGTGACACTTGCTACACCAGGAGTGGCATAGTTTAAATGTGTACAATAAATAATTCAGAAGAAATAATAGACATCTTAAGTCAGGTCTGGACCTCTTTCCCAATGTTACACCTTAAAACGACACTTCATGGTCATTTACCATATGCAGCCTACAACCAGTCTAAAAGATCTTATTACAATCTCCTCAAGAAAAACGGAAACACATGGTAAAATTCCACGATAGTACTTTTTTCGGTAACAAAGGTACTGTTTCAATTCTATAGAAATTGAGCGACGAGGTTTTCGGTATGAAATTTCTTAAGTTTAAGGAAAACATTAGAAATTCATTCTTTCTTAATAATCCTTACACGAAAGCATGGCTTTTCTGCGCATATTTTAATTTAATTTAAAACAGATTTTCGAGCTTAAGTGCACTAAAATGACAAAAAAGTGTCTTCACATTATCTACCTTCATCTTCAACAGCACAAAATAGATGTGAGTGTTATAAATCATTAGTGTTCAAGCAATTTCTAGCTTTAAAGTTCGTCGTGTTCGCTTTTGTTGTCATCCAGACTTAGCAGTGTCTGGTTTCATATTCATTTTCAGCGTTAAAGAATCATCGAAATCAAGATATTTACGGTCTGTCGTATCAAACTTTTCCCACGTAAGAAAACCTTTTCCTCCATTTGGAGTGCTGAAACATAAAAAACGGTAAGCTTTAGAAAATACTAGAATACAAAAAGGTGATTAATAATATAATCATCTCTCAAGAAAACAGAACAAAAAACCCTTCCCCGAAAAAAATAAGCAAAAAACAAAAAAACTGAACAGACAATTATGAGGATATAATTCCTTGGAACATTCACAAAAACGTATTCGGCAAGTTTGAACGGTTACTCTTATAGCATAATAACAACACATACACGAGGAAACGTATTTTATAAACAGGAATTAAACCTACACCTACACAAACCAAAACTAACACGAATATTATTCCAAACACCTAAACAGTACCTAAATATGACAAACAAATACAAAAGAAGGCAAAGAGATTACTCCAAGCAACAAACTGTATTACATTTACGTTACACTAATTAAATGTTACTAGGCCTTCAAAAATAAACACGTTCATGTCTAGTTATATGCAAGTAGTGGCCCAAAAAACATTTACAGTAAAACATTAAAATTTAAATGAAATACTTAATTACACAGGAATTATTTTAATGTAGCAAAGGTTATGTATTGTTGGTAAACATAAACAATAATTTTTTCTCAGGAAATGTGAAATCGACGTGAGACTTCAGTAAGTATTTATTACTATACACCAAAATAATTGAAAACGATCACTACACCAATGAACATGATAATTTATTGCATCTTTAATAAATGTTTGTAAACGATTTTAGCAATATATGAAATCAGTATTTTTGTTGTAAAAAATTATAGCAATACTAAGAGTAGATACTATAGAAGTAGAACATTTATTATAAGCCGATATAAATTTTTCTAAGATTTCTGTAAATTTGGATTCCAGTACCTGGTTATGACAGGGGTAGCTTTAAATGAAGTTTGTAAAGAATCTAACGGTCGCAAGTGATAATCGACTTTTTGAAAGTCGAAAAATTATGAAACCTAATTTTTTTTTAAACAAAACTAAACAATCTCTTGGTTTTGGCAAAACCAAAACATATTTAGCTGCCTTCAGGAACGATGACATTTAGGTAAATCTTAATTAAGGTTATTTTCATATTGCCTATTTTAGATGACTGTCAATAAACTGAAGTATTTGGGTTTTTATATTGAGACAAAGCGTATTCCTGAGATTTGTCACTTTTCCCCATTCTAAACAATAATTGTAAAATCATTAGTGATGACGTTAAGAACGTGGCGGCCTCGGTTGTCGAAGGGGGATAAGGTAGTAAGATGTCTACTTTTGATCAAGTGTCTGTCAACGCTGAGTTTGCCTGTTCGAGCCCTACTGCTTGCAAGGTGTGATTGCTACACGGATTGCTAGTTGTTTCTCTAGGTACTTCGACCTTCGTCCCAATAAAATGGGGCTGAAAAGTTGCGTAATAGCGTTGGTTAAAATTACCAGCACTAAATGACACTGATCAAATGTCTAACATCCCTCTTTTATTGATAGAAAGATAGTTGTCCATACTCTAATAAATCTCCTTCCGGGTTATTAATTGCGCATTTTCAATTAACAGTCTGTGTATTGTTTAATTTTACTCTTTTCAAAATCCCAATATTTAAATAAAGGCAGTGGTTAGTAGACCGGCTAATCAGTCAAATAGGTTATTTTTTTAAATATTTGTTCGGCTAACTTATGTAAAAGGTTTGTTTCACTTATTTCATAAATGAAACAGTTAATGCGCATATAGTACCACCAATGCATGCAGATGTATGAAAACTGTACTGAAATGTAAAACACAAAATGTTTGTTCGTTAGCTCTGAAATGATATTAATATATCTACAGTTACTGAGACCTTATGAAATTGAAGGACAGAGGATGGCACCAGGAACAGCCACCTCACTCCTAATATGACATAAAGTTGGTCTCATAATAAGGTTAAAGAATATATATGGTTTAGTGGTGGGGATCTTTACATGTTTTTTAAAAGATATATCACTAAATGTGAAATAATAGTGGCTTGACATGACACCGAAAACCCCCTCCGCCCACCCCCCAAAAAAAACAATATTCAGTTTGTTTAGTGGTGGAGGTAAGAGCATCGTTTTTGGTATAATACCATATGTGAAACTGACAACATGTTGAAGCGAATATAATTTGTATTCACTGACAACGGAAGTTTGGGTGCATATAGATTTTTGGTCTGTTTGTTCGTCTGTCTGTTTGTCGCACCTGAGGTTTACCTTTACGTTCAGTATTTTTTTTTATGAAGTTGACATTTCATCATAAAACCTGATACACAGTTACAACAAAATGAGTTTTAAATGACAAAAGCCCAGCGAAACATCAGTGCCGACGAGACACATTTTCTTGGTTATATCTTCAACCTCGTTGTAAATGAAAGTGTTCGATTTAAAAAAAAAGTCATACGTGATACTCTCTACAGCGTTTTTTAATACACTATTATTTCCCCTTTTTGGCCACTTTTTCTAAAATTATAGTAGCCAGATACCCCAACGTCAATCCCAACATTCCTTTGGTGATAAGTAACATTATAATACAATGTCATAACAATTGGTCATCTGGTCAGTTGGTCATCTTAAAGTAAAGTTATTACACGGAAACCAAATTGTCTTGAGAAGAAATCCCTTTATGGCCCCTATTTTCTAATAGCAGAAAATCATCCCAAATTTATTTCAAGCCTTCTTATCACAATTTTATTACACTTGGTCGACCAACGACGAAGACACCGCCGTACCATTATACGACTTCAAATATCAGTCAATTCAAGGCTATCGACAGCTAAGGATTTTTTTTATATATTTGAATGCATTGGTTGTACTCTCTGAACAATATCTATAATAACGGTTAGCTGAACAAATAGCCAGCTCGGTAAGAGAATACAAATTCTCTACAATGCACAGTCTCGTGATTGGAAGGCTGTCAATGATCACGTGGAATTCTTTTTCAGCATGCTTAGCCTTGACCGGACGAATAATAAAATTTCGCTATTTGTCCTGAACAAACAGAAACTACACCTGTTAAACGTAACTTCTGCATCGGTTATCCAACCATTCTAATTTTAATTTTACCATAATAATGTAAGTATTTTTATAAACAGTTACAACTTGGCATTAAACGAAAACGAATTGTCTGATTGTATTGATTTAACATCGTTATTGGTATGAATATTTTACGATATACGAGTCAAAAGTGACAATTATTAGGTATCAGAAAAATTATTTGGAGTAAATATATAGTTGAATATTAGAACAACATGCAAATAATCGGATATATTGTTAAGGTTTTTAAACTAATTTTTAAAATGACTCACCCTGTGTTAGCGAATGACGTCCAATAATTAATCATAGATGCGGACAATTCCTTTTGCTCTTTAGTAAACGGTCTGTTTTCTAAATTCATGCCATCAATTTTATGAAACAAAAAGAGCAATTCATCAGCATGACCAGTTCCTTTGAACCAAGATTGCGGCAACGGACCCAATGGGGCCGGACTTGCCATGGAGAACTGATACTGATAGGTGTTTCCACCATACATCGAGTGATAATTTAGCATTTTAATAGTTGGATAGTAAAAAAAATAATCCGCCATAAACTCTGTGCATTTCTGTCCTTGATCTGAGAGAGAACCTTCGCTCTCATAAAATTTAGATATTTTGTCAGGGAGTGGAAGATTTGTTCTCATATATGCTTCAACAAAGGTTGTATTAATCCTTTATGAAGAAATTGTGCAGGTATTCCTTCGGACACATTAAAGCTATAATATTCTTGAAATCCTGGCGTTATCGTCAAATACAGTAAACCTCCTTCATTGGATGTAGTTCCTGTCATGAAGTCTAAGGACCCAAAAGAACTTGGCTTCTTCCGATGATGGATCTTGAAGACGTCGAAGTGGATGATCCGGCAGTAAATCGCCATCAATAACTGGCTGTGACATACCTTCCATAATCAGCATTTTCTCCTTTGGCATATTCTTTAATTCATCAGATGCCTGTAAGAGTTTATCAACTGTCTTTCCTCTTAAACAATCTACAAATTTGAACCAATCGTCTGTTTGATAGGAAAATCTTGTTGCCAGAGCTTTTGCTAAGCTCATTTTCTGTTTCTGTTTCAAGGGAATTAGTTGACTGGCAACACCACTTTGTGCAATTACTCGCTGAAAAAGTCCTTTATTTGATGGTATTAAGGATTGAATAGACACGCTCATTCCCCCGGCAGATTCACCAAATATTGTAACAGAATTAGGATTACCCCCGAAGGCCGCGATGTTGTCATGAACCCATTGTAGAGCTAGTTTTTGATCCCACAATCCGTAGTTACCCAGTGAAGCAGGATGATCAATGGAAAAAAAGCCTAGAATTCTGTAATTAATTGTGACAACAATAACATTGCCCTTCGTAGCTAGCAAACTTCCGTCATATAAATGACCGTATCCAAAGGCAAACCCACCACCAGACCATGACAGATAACTGCTCGTTCCTAACTAGTGTATAAGGGACATATACGTTTAATACTAAACAATCTTCAGATACTTCTATATGTTCTATTTTGATGAATGGAGGTATAATTTGGGGACATATTGACCCAAACGATGTAGCATCTAAAACCTCTAGGACCATTTTTCAACAGGTTCCGGTTTTTGAAAACGCAGTTGGCCCAGTGGAGGTTTTGCATATGGTATCCCACGAAACTCGTACAAAGTAGTGCCTGTTTGTTCAAAAATACCTTTTATTCCTTTAATGCCACCTGATGGAGTGTCTATGGTTATTAACTCTTTATTTTCATCTGATGTAACCACTACTGCCGTCAATGAAACAAAGATGATTGCTTTAACACATTCCATAATGTAATGGGATTTCCTAAAAAAATATATGATTTTTTTAAATATACTTACACTTTTGAAAACGAGTTTGCTATAGACAAAATAAAGAAAAAATTGAAAAAAACTCATTTGACAGAATTTTGTGAATAGATTGCTATATTGCTTTTTTATTCTATTCCACGTGCGATCTAATGAAATAAAATACACATAAGGTACACCAAAACTTACGTGGACCATACGAGTGGAATGTGTTTGGAAAGAGACATAATTATTCCACGATAGTGACAACTGTTGTAATTTTTAAAAAATATTCGGCTCAATGTTGCACAAAAGATTTTTCCATCTTTAAGAATTCATCGCAGTCAATATTTTCGTCTCGATAGTCCTTCCTATTATCTGTTTGATTAATTATTTGAGCAATCTTTTTAAAAACAATCAACTGATGTGTATACCCAATGTAAACGATATCGCCTGTAAACGTTAATAGTAATCTTAGGATTTAACGCTTATTTTCGGTAATTCATCGATGTATGAACGATGTCGACTCACTCACAAAAAAAAACGGCCGTATACAAATGTTCGTCATTGTACCCGCGGTTCATATGTGACGTCATATTTGACGTCATATCTGTTCAAACGCAACGTAAACTTAGCTAGACGTTCTTTCTTAAGGGACAGACCATTTAACTTGAAGGGGGGCCTTGGTTTTTTGTTTTGGTCAGCGCGGATAAAATATTTATTTTTTGAAGGCGGCGCGACAGAATATTTCATTATTAGCATTATTGTATATAGCAGAAATCCTTCTTCAGAATATTTTTTTTCTTACCCTCTGCTTCCAAAATATTTTTTCATCAAAAATCATTTTCAAAATATTTTTTTAGGAAAAAACCAAGCCCCCCCCCTGCAAGTTAAATGGTCGGTACCTAAGACGAACAGGAAAAACAATAGTTGTCGATTGTTCGATGGCTTTATCATTGAAATTGATGAAACTGTGCAGACATGGAGTCGGTGGAAAATACGTGCATCTTGCTCATTGTGTTGATTTGTTGTGACTGAGAACAAAGAAGGTAGTTTTACCGTTACGGCTATTGTGTGTATTTGAAAAGGTTCATAATTGAAATTACAAGAAACTCAATTTTTAAGTATCGTTAATGTATGCCTTCACACTCGCAATTCGTCCACATTCAAATTCGGCTATTTCCCGTCATTTAGCAATGTGAACAATAAATCCGAAACGAAGTGTACTGTTAAAATATTTTCTTGTATGTATTTCTCTATATAGCAAATTATTTCATAGTAATAATATACATTTGCTTCAACTAAATAACTTCCGTTTAAGCGATTTAAGGCGTTTGTATCGCCAGAATTCGAGTGTACTGCCTTATTTTATTGTCTGAAGCGTACACGACACATGGCCGCCATATTTGTTTACGTTTAGCAAAATAAAAGTAGTTACCTAAAAGTCGTTCATCAAAGTATGAACGGACATGGGAAGTACTAGTTTAAGGCCTTTTAGAAATGACTATAAACGCAAACGAATATAAGATAAGAATAATAAGTAAAGGATACGCGAGAAGTACATGATAATGAGTATCAGTAATTTATGATTGTCTGAATTCATGTATAAATTGAGTTCAATATATGATTTTGCTTCATTTATTTAAATGCCATGATCATAATTTTATTAATACGACTTTTTAATTAAGCAATAATTATTTTATGTGATTAAAGATTTTGTACCACTAATGATAGATAGATTGCCAGATTAGCTGAACGGTCTTTTTCTGTTATAGTTAGAAAAAACGAGTGATCTCGGCAAAAATGAAATGGGGTTTTGGATCATCGATCCCAAGTTTCTACGAGTGATTATTTGTTATGTCCAAACAATCCTGATTTGTATATTCTGCAAATTTGACAAACGTATTATCACTTCCATATGAGAAAAGAATTGTTTTGTTTGTTTCAAATATTAGAGCAGAATCAGCTACAAGTATTATCTAAAGACAGCTTTTCTTTGTAGTAACGGCGTTCGCCTTAGATTGGTAGGCGTAACTTTTGAAGAAAAAAAAAGAGCTATTTAGAGAATTATCTACTCCATGTTATACTTTTTTAACACTTCAGAGCAACAACCTAGACGCTGGATGTTTATTGATTATTGGTTAAAGAATATATTTACAAATAGCTGTGGAAATGACACAAAACAGAAAAGTTGATCCCTATGAATAGTACACAATGAGGAGAAAAACAACATTTACCTTATCAATACTTCATTATAATTGTGTCTTATTTTTATATATTTAGAACAAGATACAACAATTTTGAATATCCATTATTTATGATTGTCCCAAACCTATATCCAAGACCCATTCAAAACGGCGTCTTCCTCGAATGCCAACATTTTATATTAAAGGTATTCCTGGAATGCCATCAAAATAATTTCAATAGATGTTTATACAGGTACAAAGAAAACATAAGAATTAAGTTAATTAATAAGTATGAAAGTATAACATAGAAAGTTGGAATTGAATGTATAAGTTGCTCACAAATAAATAAAAAATAAAGTAATAAAAAAGATATATGAATAAATAAAAACATAAAATAAATAAATTTTAAAATCAATAATTTTGTTTCCGCAAACAATTGCAACCAAACGTTAAGCATTCGTGTAATTTCTTTTTAATTGTGTTTTATTTCTTTTTAAATATGTTTAATACGAAAAATGAACACATTAATAATAATAAGTTATAAGAGTTTTAAAGTTATTTAATTATTATGTTCACTATTATAATTAATTATGTCAACTTTGATGAAATACTTAATAGAAGTTTACAACTCCTTAATACTATGTACCAGACATAACGATGTTAAGTTGAAATTTCCAAGCTGACAACAAGAACCACCAATAAATTAGAAGGATGGAACTCGAAGATAAAGAAAGTTGTTAAAGTTCCAAACCACAATATCTACCTTCTAGCTCTTACAGCGTCCGGAAGCATCTCGAAATCCCAGATTCTCCAGTACGCTTCTGGTGGAAAACGAGTTACCAGATAGAGAAAATAGAGAGAAATTGAAGACAGACTTGGAAACCTTAAAATCAGACACACTACCAGTGAGATGATCACATAACTGCTTGCTGATGCCGCTTACTATCTTTTGCATCTTAAGTAAAATTGTATTGACTTAATATTGTGCTTGTATACTTATTTGTGCTTAATGTTGTTTTTTTAATTTCTTATAAAATGTCATGGAATAAATAAAAAAAAATTTTTTAAATCTTTTCAGAAAAGGGCATTAAAAATTGAAAAAAAATAATAACAAACCACTGTGAAACAAAAGGAGAAAAAAGAAAAAAACATACAGAAAAGATCTCTCCCTTATTTACATATCAAATTAATTTCGAAGATTGTTTGTTAAATGCACATTTGTTTTTACAACAATTAACCTTATTCCTCGAATGCCAACACAATTTTATTCGGTGCATCCAAGAATGATCGAGGAATAAACATTCAAAACTACTAAGTCGCATACCCTGTCTACCATTCATATTTGTAACTTCTTAATTGTTTCACACCATTAAATATGTGATACAGTTTATAATTTTATAATTTTACATATTTTTAATCCAAAACACCCATATTAACACAAGGGCCGGTCTCTATATATATGCATAAAGCTTCATAAGAAACTCAGGTTAACGAAGATTTGTTTGAATGTTGTGTAACGCCACTTTAGCAATTTTCCAGCTATATTATGACGTCCAGATTTTATTGGCGGAGGAAGCCGGAGTACCGAGGGGTAATCCCGACTTCGGTAGGACAACACGCAATCCTTGTCAATTAAAACTGGAGTTGAGCTAACACTTCCCGCAGTGAGACCCGAACACGCAACCTCAGTGTTGACATACCACGTGATAAAAAGTAAACGAACTACCTTACCCTCTCGGCGGACTTTTGAAGATGGCACTAACTCTACTTTGAAAGAAAAAAAAAACAAACTTAAACACGTGACAATAAAATCTAACATCATGATTATGTAAATGCTATTGAGTCGATGTTCCATCTACAAACCAATATAAAAAGGTACGAATTTACTTTTGATTATGATTTATATTCTTCTTCGTCAATCACATTGTTACTTAGAAACATTAACTTGAAAGTTATGCAAAACAATAGACTTTATACTTCAACTATACAACAACAAATAATACACTACCTAGAAGTTTCTATCCTTTGTTACATTTCAGTTCTTACTTGAACTATAAGCCAATTATTGAGCAAATGAAAATATATCCATTTTTATACTTTATCTTACATATTGTCAATAATATGTAACATTTACGTAATTTAAAAAGATTAAACAAATAAATAAGTAAAAGTAATTGAAACTGTAACCGTTACTGGCGGTTTGATATATGTACTACTTTTATAAATCGAAAAAAACTAACCTAGCTTCAAACTTTTCAGTTGTACCCGGCTGCCTTTATATTAACATTTCTATTTTGTGACCTTGTTCTTCTCTGCACCGATAATACTAGTTATATAATCAGTTTCAAATAAACGTATTTGTTTGTCACATAACAGATACTACATATCTATACACTACAGTTTTCACATAGACATTTGCATAGTGTATTCGATCAATAAAATGTAGCTCGAGATTTAATATGTTACGAAACAAACGTAGTCATGGTTTCCATTAGATTAAAATATGATAGAACAAATGTCTAGATTCGTGTTATTATTTATACATACATAAAATGATCCCCAAACGAGTTTACTCCGATTTTCAAACTAAGAAAACTGGAAAAAATGTGCGATACAAAATTAATATAATCCTTGCACAGACTATCTTATATATTTCGCAATTGATATAGTACATGTATTGTGATAACCATATAATACATGAAGCTTCTGTTTCATTGAATATTTCAGTATTTAGACAGCTTGGAGTCTAAAGATTGACGTGTCTCGTAATGCAAAAACATGTAGTCCTGGTGTTATCATGGAGTATTAGCAGATTTCAAAAGCTTGCTTCGGACAATATAGCAGGTTTTTCATTGCTCTAGCTCCGCATTTTTTAACTGTCAACTAACAAATATATAATTCTGTAGTAACCTCTGTTTTTTCAGGGTTGCCTATACCTCAATATATCAGTTGCTAATTCATAAATAGTATGCCATAAGTTGCGGCAACCAATACATAGATTTCAATTTTATTTTATATTTTAAATAAACGTATATTTATAATATCATATTTTGATTGTACTAGGAAATAAAGCTGTTCCTAAAACTGCCAATAAAAGTCTCTGTTTTTATTCAGCATTCTCTGAGATTTCCTTTAAATCAAAGGTGCATTAAACGCTTATTGTAAAGTAAACAAAGTGCACAAAATTCGGATTACTGTTGTACAATTACTGGTATGACAATTCGAGGATAGTATAGAAGTAGATAAGTGCATAAAAGAGGTTTTCCGGCATTCTTGCCCCATTCAATTACATATTCATATATATCTGTAGTTTTTTTGTTTGACTCTAGATCATCCTGATCTGTGCAATTTCAGCACTATTAGAGTTTATGAAAGCGACAATGTGGTTTAATTGACTTTACACTTAAACAGTTTTAAATGTTTATACTCTTTTTCCGATCCATTATGTTTTTTTTTCAATGAGGGTCCGAACAAAATACCGAACACAATCCACATCTCAAAGGGCCAAGAAAGTAGCAAACTTAAATTCCAACAACCAAAAATATTGCAAAAAAAAACAAAACATGTAATATAGAATGTAGCATAGAAAAGTTTGTTAACTATTCCTTTAAATGTTCAGTTGTTCAGTGCATTGTGGGCAGATCCAGGTATTCGAATGACATACCTTATTTTATAAAGTTGACAAACTTAAATGTAAAACCATAAATCGGATAAATTTTGCAAAACAACAAAATGCGTTATTATTCTTTTAATACATATATTTACATCTAACAAACGACAATATACGAAGTTAATCATTCTGAAATTCCGTCCATATCGTTCATACGAGGTTCAATATACATAAAATCGTCATCATCGCTAATATCAGAATCGCTACTGCTGCTCAGCCGTTCAACGTTGTCTGCTAAGAAATCAATTTCAACATAACTTGTCCTATTTTCCATTCCTCTAATACGAAAAGTGTTACCTGGGGCAGGACCGAAGTTAATTTCAACATAATTGAGGCTTTTGGAAATCTATAAAATAATATTGAGAAATGATAGTGATAATTTTAATTTCAGTACACTTAAAAGGGCACACGCATTAATTAACTTTTATTTTAATGCAGATAATCAAAAAATGTATTTTGTCACAATAAGTATTTGCAGTTTTCATTCAGTATCCAAGTAGAAATTTACCATGGTGTTAAATAGATAAATAATAATACAAAAATTGTTACAATACAGACAAATTGGTTTACCTAATTAAACTGCAGTTTGTTTTTACAGTTTTTCAAGCATACTTTATAATCAAAAGAGTCAAACATATTATTGAGACGCTAAGTACATAGGTCATTCAGCAAAGCAGAAAAATGGAGCTACAGTGTACTACCCATTGTAAGTTTGAATCCGGAACATAAAATCAAACTTAACTACATTTTATACATTTATAAAACCAATTTCGGGATGATGATATGTTGTTTAGTTTAGGGGTTTACATTTTTTTTAATCATTAGATATGACTAAAAAAATTTTTTTTATTCTTATAATTTATTCTATAATTTATTTAAAGTAATTCCACAAAATTATGCAAAAACTTACCTCGGCATTTATACGTCCAGAGGCACCTTAGGGATAAATGGAATATGGTGTTTAGTTTAAACGTATTTTATTTGTCAAAATATACAAATTGGATTGGACACACGTAAAACATACTTATGAAGTCCTCTCCATAACATATTTAACAATACAATGAGTTTACATTTTGAGCATGCATGCAAGTCAAAAATTATAAATAACAAAGGAGAAACATATTTTCTGAAACAGAATGCGAAAGGTTTTTGGAGCATAAAGACGAATGATAAAATCATAGGAATGTTAAACAATACTCTCGTTTTGCCCCTGACTTAATGCGGTACTGCCACATGTGAGCAGAGCCACTTTTAAAATAGTGTTATTGGGAAGCCTGCTGAGATGATTGACAAGTATAGCTCTATGTTCGTTATATACGTATATGGAACATGTATCAATGAACTAGTTTATTAAATATTTTTTTCCGAAATGAAATAATCAAATTTACGAAAGCCCAGAAGGCTCATTCGAGATTTCGCGGGTTTTGTGCAATATAATTGTGTTCTTTATTTATTTTTTTTGGGGGGGGGTTTATAATTATATTGCACAAAACCCGCGAACTTGATAGCACGTGGCTACGTTTATATAAGAACTATTCTGACTGGTAAACGATTATATCACACGCAATCTGATTAGTTATAACTGTTTTGAATCTCGAATCTCAAATTTCTAATTTCGATTCTCGAATCTTGAATTAGCTTTTGTACAAATCTTTTTAATACTAAAATATAATCTTAACAGTTTTGGGTTCGCCGAATTCGACCTTATACCCGCACACCAATTCGTTATATATCCGTCGTTCAAGGCAACCGATGCCCTTTCGCTATATACAAAACTTGGGGTTTTAAAAATTATTTGTACTAGAGTTTTTGTCTTAGTCATGTCGTTTACCTCTTATTCAATGTTATTCTGGTGTTTTGTTTTTGGATTGCCAATTATTTTAAATTTTGTTTATTCTCTTTGTCAAAACAAAATTATGTAGACATTAAATTATTCAGTGTCATTAGTCAATACGTATACTTTTTAAAAATAATTGTTACACAGAGTAAAAATGTAACAGGAAAAAAAGAGTTTTTATTGATTACACATTTTTTGTTTTCAAATATATTTTATTTCATAACATCCATTTAATGTATATCCTAACGATTTTCTAAACAACATTACACGCATGGGCGTTAAGTTACTATATAAATAATAATTAAAAATATGGTAATGAGAGTGTTATTTGATAACTTAAAAATATGGAAAGCATATGCAGCACCACTAGCAGACACAAGAAGGTGCGGCAGTTCACCAGGTTGTAAATGGTGCTGAAATTCATGCATTTCTTTTTCAACCGCTTCATCTGAACAAAATTGAAGTTCACATTTCAGTGTGTTTATTGCATAGTATTTCTCAAACAAGTAGCTGAATGTAATTTCAATACAAATTCAAACAATAATTCTTACTATAATTATAGTATTATTACATCTTTTTGACTAATTTAAATTCGCTTCCAGAAGTTACGCTAACAACAACTGATGATTTAAAATTGGTAATCAGTTTTCATTCTAGTTGTTTGGAATTATTAATTAAAATCCTTTTCTTCTGTATGTTTTGTTAATAATATTGTAAATAGGTTTTTCCTATTGTGACTTATTTGTTACACTTTACTATTAAAAGACAAAGTTATGAAATTAAAAGTAATGTAAACAAAATTAAAATTTAATCTAGAATACAATAGACGAGAAACAAAGTCACGATTTCGTTG
This sequence comes from Limnoperna fortunei, assembly GCA_944474755.1. Lineage (NCBI taxonomy): Eukaryota > Metazoa > Mollusca > Bivalvia > Mytilida > Modiolidae > Limnoperna > Limnoperna fortunei. Next base: position 33,269,155 of record OX104114.1, on the reverse strand, counting down.
TTTTTTATTTGAATTATTTGTTGCCTGCAACAAATTATTAGCGTATTATATTCCGTTATTCCGAATTATAGATTTAGTTATTTTTGCGTTTCATTATTTCGTTGCTTTGTCATTTCGCTAGTAAAGACCTTGTTATTTTGTTTTTCACTAAATAAGTTATTGCATTGCTTCAAAATATCAAGAAGTAAATGTCTAAATGACATTAAATCAAATAGTTCTATGAGAAAACTGAATATGATGAGAAGATCTATATACGAAAAGTGACTAAATTAAATCAATTTTCATACATTTTACCGAATTGTAGAGAGAGGCCGAAAACTAGATACTAACCGACGTAAATTTCATTAACATGATTTTCACATAGAATACACGAACAAACAGTGATACAAATTTACAAGCAAAAAGGAGCACCTTGTCATATTGTAAATGATTTTAATATAGGCGCAGCCTAAATGCGAGCATCACACATTTTTTGTTGATGACGTTACTTTAGAGCACCGTAACAGTGCATCTACATTCCATTGGTAACTTGACGTCTTTCTATAATGTGTTATAAAACAAAAATCTCAATTTAAATACAGCACAAGGAATTTTCCAAGATTGTATGGGATTAAAACAACTATATTCTTTGGATTGCGACTAATATTTTTCGCAATGACATTGATTAAAATAATAATTTGCGTATACATTTTGATGAAACCTAACTTTTAAAAATAACCCTAAATGTGTTTGTTATCAATCGGTTACAATATTTCATAAAGGACCGTTGTACTTTTATCTAAATTTTACTCGTGGAAATGGACGTATCTCGGAAGTAAATAAATCGCGCGTTAAACACATAAAACGTACGAAAAACGATTAAAATACGCAAAAACTTTGCAATTTTTATTTGTATTACACATAAGGTATAAAATGGAAGTGTGCGCGCATTTTTTGCGTATTATCATAGACTAGGAGCATCACTTAATCGGATTACTGATGAAAGCACTGACGCCTGCTTTGAGTGAGGTAAAGGTTCAATTTCCTGCTTATTTCGATGCGATTAAGAACTTGCCAAACATTTCACATTTTCCTGACATGATTTTGTTTATATGGACCATGTGATCTAAAACAATACTGTTGAAAGACAACTAATAATGAAACATAATCGGCGTCGTATTATACCAGTTTCAAGAAGGGTAATGTTTTCTTATTTTATCATACATAGTTAACAAATACATTTTAGTTTTAATCATTTTGCCTTAAGTGCGAAGGTCTATTTATGAATTCATATACCAGAATAAGTTTTAAAAACGATATATTTGTCTGACATAAAAACGATATGCAGAAGTGAAAATTACCACTGACAAAGTTAACCTCTTCCTGCCATTGGACATTTGAATCTTCATACATCTCGTTTACAACAGCTTCGCCTATAGTATAACAATATTTTTATTTTTAGCTTTACAATTTTATTACCTATAAACAGATAACTTATTTTTCTGTCTCCATATAACAATCTGGAAAAAGCATACAGGATAACACGTATGGCGTTAAAAACCAACGGATATTTGTCCCATTCAAATAAAATTTTAACGATGAACGTCATGATACTTTTTGAGTTACCATTTTCTTTTTAAAAACAGTCTATTTCATCTGTATGTGTGTAATAAAAACACTATTAATCAGTTTATCCATCTATATAGATAGGCAGGCAGCGGCAATAGAAGTAAAATAAGGTAGGACCGTTTTACATCCAGATTAACAAATAAATATAATTTGTAAAATTCGTGTTGCTGTATTACGTTATACCGTTTAAATAACTAAGCTGACGTTACACGTGACACAGAAAGAAGTATGTATAATCCCTTTGGAATTGATGTCGTCCAATATCTCTAATTAACGTTATTTCAAAAGTATACATAATGTTCAAATTGTTGAGAACCTGGTATTGTATTACCTTGAACGTTTGGAGGAATATCGTATTCTCTGAAAATTAAACCAATATCAAGATACAATGGGTGATATTTATGGTACATTCACAATATAATGCAAATTTGCTTAATATTTTAATTAATATCTGTGAATCGTTGAACTGGACAGTTATAAACAACAGATATTAATTTTACAATTATTTTGGCTTTTACCAGATGAGATAATATTACATTTGCGTATGTCACATGTCATCTAAACAGTTATACAAATGGATACTCACAATACAACTATGTTGATTTATTCATATAATGTATCCCCTTATAACCTGCGTTGGTCACATGAACTGATCTTTCGCCGTAAAATGTTTTAATAGTTCGATGATGCCATAATTTTTTTACGGTTATTTACCAGGTATTACCATTCAAATAACGTTATTTAGAATAATATCAAATTTCTACAGCTTATACTATATTACTAGAAACATAAAAAATCCTTCAAAAATAACCCGTTTAAAATATTAAACACGTTGTTAATTCATTTCTATATAGACTAAAGCTTGCTGCGGAAATTTGTTCTTCATGTTTACACATTTTTGTGTCGTTTACATTCAAAAGAACAATTCACTTTTTAAAATTCTATTGTCTGCGGAAGGATTATTTAAAATTTGAAATATCACTACAATAATGCATAGTAAAAAGTTTAAAAAACGTTGTGGTGAAGTCTGTGAGAGTTTAAAATTTAGGTTTATACACACCTTTGATTCGATTGGCTACGTTCCTTTGCTAAAAAACGATTAAAACAAAGGAATTAGTTTAACCATTCAAAGACAACGGCAAAACTAGTCTTTGTAAGATATTGTCATACTTGAAAGTAGTATCTTGTGAAAAGCAAAATATACTTAAAATATGCCTTTTTTCCGAAAGTCATTTACTAGTTGATGTATAATTATTCATTAGACGTAAACCAATAGCAAATGTATTCTTGTAATAATGTTTTTACTTTAATAAGCACAACAAATTGATTTGGTGATTTCTTTGATTAGAAATAAATGTTTTATTGATGTAGTAATCAAAAGCCGTTTCTAAAAGTAAATAAGTAGTTTTAATCGAAACGATCAGGCAGTTGGAATTTGTGTTTCTTCGCCGGGTAATATCTATGATTTAATATATGTAACTGCATGGTGTTTTTGCTGCAACGGTTTCCCCATCGCACAAACAAAACAACTAAACACATGCCGATCATTTATATTGTATGCAATAAAGTGCAACTATTTCTTTACTAACAACTGGAAATTACTTAGCCTTATCCTCTGCATCACATATCATTTCTCAACTAACAAGACAGATATTATTTCATAACAAGATGTCCAAATTTATTTCACTGCTTATCACTTTACACGTTTTCCCTTTAAATGGCAATTAAAACAGTATATATTGGTGTACAACATTCAATATTTAGTTTACCTTTTTGGCTACAGTAGCATAAAATGACGACTGCAATTATGATTATAATGAGAACACCCACCATGCCAGCAATATTGTTCTCTAATTGGCCTACGTGTATTGTATTGTCATCTACAATAAGCAAACACAATATTTTAAACTAAAATACATACATTCATGCGCATGTGCAAAAGATAAAAATATTTCTAATATAAACCTACATAAAACTGTAGCTATTACTCAAAAAGAAATTACAAATACCAGTTTCTTGAACACATGATGGCTGTAGATTGTATTTATGTTTTGTAAATGAAACGCGTGGCTAAGCAATTTTGTATTTACAAATATATTATTTGAAAACTATTACGCATTTCCTCTTACCTCTGTTTTTGACGACTATTGTTGTATGTCCAGTGTCTTCTCCAGCAGCATTTTGTATTAAGCATGAATAGTTCCCACCATGTGAAGCCATAGCAGAAGTGTAATTAATCCATTGGGATCCATTGCTAATTTCAACAAGATTATGCGTCCACGTATAGTTAGGCAACCTAGTGTCACTTTCATCATAACATTTAAGAAATAGCTGTTGGCCATCTTTAACATACTTTCCAGGAAAAACATCAATGCGTACAACAGGTTTAACTAAAAATATATTCAAGTATTTAGACGCACATTTATTTATTAAACTGTTTTTGTGTGTCTAAAAAACTGAAGTTGTCATTATAGTCATAAAGAGCAAAACTTCTTTGCCCGTGTACCTTAGTTGTTAAGCAATGTGATGTTACAATAATTATGTAAGTTTAAAGTTTATTATTCGATGATACACTTCATGTAATTAAACTATACGATGTATATAACTCTAATTACTTTAAATTAGACAATTTTAGTAATGGCAAAACAGATACGATAACACCTACAGGTAAAAAAATAGTGTTGTGTTGAGTCGGCACATCTTGCAACTATAAATTATGTATTTCCTGTGTAACGAATTTTCAAACGTAATTTTATACTCCTTGAAACGTTGAACGTTTTCACGTTTGATTTCGTTTTCGTTTTTCGGTCGTCCTTCAGTTCGTTTTTTCGACTATTCTTCCTTTTGTTGTGTCGTTCGATCGTTCGCAATAGAAGAAACTATAATCGTTCGTCCGTATGCAAAATACCGTAAATCGGGTTTTTTGGCGGCGGAATAATTTTGCGTTTTTTTGCCAAAAGTTATTTGTTTTATTTTGGTGAGTTTCATCCAACTGATGTGTTAAAGTTTTGCACCTTCGATAGTTGCTCTCTTTAAATCGCAGTAGTGAACAAGGTTATTATATATGTTTTATATAATATATTGATTCATAATTTGCAGGGACGGCGTCTGAAAAGCGTTTACCATGTCAGCGTATCAGACAAACATCTACGAGAACCAGCCACGTCGCATAAAACGTGTTACGTAAGTTGTATTAGATAAAGTAATTACCACACATATCATATAAAACAAATTTTCATTCTTGTCCTGCCAGTAATAACGATCGCAGATTTAAATTTTAATTCTGATGACGATGCAGGTGTTATTTTTATTATCAATAGATAATAGATATTAGCGATAGACTTTACGATAATGGTCGTGTGAAATGTTGGTGAATGTTTTATTTTGGTGTGTTCAAATTGGGCTCTTTCAACGCAAGCGTCATATCAAACAAATATAACTACAATTAAAAGAACCCGATTTACAGTAGAAAATGATACGATAGAATGATAATATATGCTCAGTCTAGGACAATATGTTTATTCGTTGTACATGTAGAGAAAATGAAAAGTAATGTTATCTAATTAAAAAATTTAAAAAAAAACAAATAAAACATAAAACAGCTTTATTGTGAATAATAATAAACCAGTGTTTAATTGTATATATTTAACCCTCGTTTGTTTTCCATTAACTATGAATCATTCACAATATTAGAAGCTTTTATCTATTTTGTTACTGTTTTGTTAATGCATATACCAATTTTCAAGATGACTGTTGTGTTTAGTCTAAAATATAAAATAATACTTACATACAAGAAATAGTGTCACGTTATAGCTCACTGACGTTTCGGTCAAAATATTGTTTGCATTGCAGCTAAAAATTTTCTTGTGATGAACTTTTGAAGGTTTAAATGTGTATGCTAATTTTAAAGGACCACCTATTATTAATGACTGTCCATTTAATTTCCATTCCAGTGTCTCGTTTGGAGGTATTCCGCTCTTTACATTACACGTGAGATGCAGGGGTATTCCTTCAATGCCGTATACCTCGTGAGGCCTAACTTCTTGTTCAACGTTGATTACTTCTGGTTGACCTCAAACATAATTATTAAAAATATTGATTTTCCAAAAAAAAAAGAAAACACGTAATAATTTATTATTAACATCAGTGTTGATATTTCCATCTTTTATTGAAAATAAGTTTGAAATTCATTTACTTCTACGTCATTTTGTGTTTGGAAACCAATTATTCGATGAAGCATTTTATTATTTCAGCTAAGTTTTGTCAGTTCTGGCTTTTTAAATATGCATAGCTTTTTACGTGCAGATTAAAACACAAAATTTACAGATGAAGATAAAATATTCGTATCTGTTTGTGTGTTTGTTTGGATGGTGTTTAACGCTACTTTCAGCAATTTTTCAGCTTTTTCATGGCGTCCAGTTTTTATTGGGGAGAAAGCCGGAGTACCAGGAGAAAACCCCAACATTCGGTAGAAAAACTGGCATTCTTTGTCAATTAAGATTGAAGTCGAGTACATTATGTCCGCAGTGAGATTCGAAACCAAAGACATCAGTGTTGACAACCAGTAGACCAACTACCAAAACCACTAAGCCTCCGAGGCCCCTAATCGTATCTGACTAGCAAACATGTTTGAACGCATCGAACAAAATTTTTTAAATAATTTGCTTTACAATATTATTTAAGAAAATTTATTGACACTACGAAATCTAGCCTAACTATTATATAATGTTTTCATTGAATATTGATTATTTCTTTGCATGTTTAAGTAATTTTCTCACAGTAGTTTCCGCTAAATTTGAACCTTGATACTTAATTGTTTAAAACGTTGAATACATAAGGATTAAATGTCAAATATATTTTTAATAATTTAGTAGTTCAGACAATTTTGACATCAACTATATGTTCGTTTGTTTGTTCGATGGTGTTTAACGCCACTTTCAGCAATTTTTCAGCTATATCACGGCGTCCAGTTTTTATTGGGGGAGGAAGCCGGAGTACCCGGAGAAAGCCCCCGACCTGCGGTAGGTAAACTGGCAATCCTTGTCAATTAAGATTGGAGTCGATTACACCCTGCCTGCAGTGAGAATCGAACCCGCAATCTCAGTGTTTACAGACTACGTGATCAATAGAAGACGAACTACCTTGACCACTCGGCCACCCAGGCCCCTGACGTCAACTGTATCTTTACTGTGACAATATGTATGGGTTGATTTTTTTCTAACATAACAATAACATATTAACTTTCGTCAAAAATCTGGTAAATCCTAATGAACAGAATGTATATGATTATTTAAACTGGATCCGAAGTAATACAGTACAGTGTTACTAAAACTTAGGCAGGATGAAATTCAATGTAGCAACATGCAGTGCTTCAACATGATTTTTTATAGTTGTTATAATAGACAAAACTCAATTTTATTTCTAATTCTGATGTCGGTCTTGAGTAAAATAAATTAAATAAAATGCATTTTAGATTTCTACGAATGGAGATATTATATTTAATTTAAACTTATATTTCACGCAGGATTAAAAAAACTGTTCAGACATTAGTTTTATTATTGTAATCTCATTATGGAAGTTATTCTTAAAATAAACGCTTTGAATGTGTTGTTTTGTAAGGTTGGGGTTGGCCTGAATTACTTACAAGGGCCTCTCTGGGCTTTGCCAATGTCGCCAATTTCGTTTTTTTTTCATTTGGCGACGAAATATTGTGTCTGGCGATTTTTGTTTTGGCGCCTAGGTTTTATAGTGGTAGACGATGCATGCGCGTGTTAAATTTACCGGTAATCGGCGATTGCATCATTTACGATCATTCGTCTGCTTCTATGGTCGTAAATACACGTGTTCGTGTAATATACAGTGAAATATGTGTTATTTGGAGTTGTTAAACGGAAATTGGCAATAAATGAATCAACAAAATTGTCCGATGAAAAGCGGCTTTACCGGAATATGAGTTTAATAGACGTGTAATTAAGCAATTAATGTTGTTAATTAAGGTAAAGAAATAACAAAACTAACTTATTTGTGTAGTAACATTTTTGTTATAATGTAATAAAAACAGGTATGCAAAGTGACAAAATCGTTGTTGTTTAGTAATTTCTGGAACGATGTGTGTCTTAATTTCATAATTAGAAAGCTCACACATGAGTAGTTCGATTTTCAGTTATGCTCATTCACGGGGATAGATGTTTCCAATAAATTAGTGTAGAATTGTGGTTTTCTGGTAACAAGAAATCAATCAAACATCTATTCACGATCAAAATAGAATTATTGTACTTGCTACTTGAGACCAAACTTTAGAAAAAATTGAATTAAGAGTCCGGCAAACTAGGATTTCATCCGACGCTACCTTAAATTTCAAGGTGTCTGACCAAATGTCACACATAATGTTAAACAATTTCGCCAGGTCATATACTGCTCTTGTGATGTCTAATCTGGCAACACTTTTACAAAATTAGCGACAGACAAATGCAGTTGGCGAATTTTTGGCCCCAGCTTTTTAGAAGCCAGAGCAGCCCCTGACTCACTTTCAGTTTTTTGTGCTTTTGGTTTTTGTTTAATGTTGTATCTTTGTCTAAATCCAGACTTGTAGTCTTTTCTTGAATTTACGTTTTTGCTGTTTTGTCGGTTTCCTTTCAAAATTTGTAAAATATGTAACTGCTTAAAAAACAAATCTTACCCGTAGTGAAAAGTAAACATATCGATCAGAATGTTTTTAAAGATCTTATAAAACATATTCTCTTTAATAATTTTATGCATTTTAATAGATTTTAGAAGATATTCTGAATACAGATTTTTAAAATAGCCATCACGGCACAACTCAATGCTAAATAATAGTACGATTTTTGTACTAATCGAAATTTACTTGAAATCTATACGTACTGAAAATACTGGCCTCTATCAGATATGTCCAAATCTTCCTTTGTCTTTGTGCGTAACACATGTAGATGCCTGTATCCATCACAGTAAAGTTTTTAATCAACATTCTGTTTCCATTATGATCTAGTTCAATTCTGTTTTTCGTTGACGTATCAAAGTGTGGGTTTATGGAATAGTTCAAGAAAAGGATAACATTGTTTCTTCTGCATGTTAAAGCATTTCCAAAATGTTGAAACGGAAGTGGCATTACAAAATGTGATCCTGCTTTGACAAATACTGTTTCGTTAAGTTTTGCTGTTGCAACTTGAGTAAAGAAAAGTTGAAAAATAATATCGCAGATGAACATTTGCATGCTGCTATTTATGTTGGCGTCAAAAAGTGGAAAGGCAAACTGTTGGCAAAATATCTAAGCGAAAGTATTTGTACGACAAATATTTCGGTATTTATTAAATAGAATATATAATGTTGCTTAAAACAACTTAGGTTTAATATGCCGTTTTCATGTAAGTGTTGCTCAGCGATGTCTTACTTAAAGTTAATTTGTGTGGATGGTTATGCTCGATTTCATTAGCTTCACACATTTCAATTGAAGATCATTTCTCTGTTAATGTTATTATGGCTATTTAAAACCGTAATAAAATATTTTTTGTAACTTTATTGAACACACAATTATTTAAAACAACTGTTTAAAAGACGGTACCTGGAAGTAAATTACTAATAATGATATGAAATGCTTTTACACGATTTAAGACCACACAACCATGGTAACAATTATTTCTGTTGGAACAATACGCAACGAAGGGTGTTGTCTTGAGGTCCTGTTCCATTTACAAAACTGAACTCTCACCGGATGCGTATGCGCATGACGTATTTATCTTGTACATTGTAAAATGTAAAAAATAATAAGAAAAATGTGGTTGCTATTTATAACTTGCAAGGCTTGAAATAAATACGAATTAGCAGTTAAAAAATGCAAAAGCCATCCGTTATCGCTCTATCATTATTCTTGCAATGTATTCGGTCTGTGTTAAATTGAAGAAACAGCCAGTTTAGGGCAGAAATGGCGTTGGCTAGGAGGAATCTCACACTTCTCAACTGGAAAATGATATTGCATTTTTCCTTTGATCTTTTTATGGAGTAATCACATTTACGATATGTTGTACAAAAGCATTCGTTGACATAAGATGTTTCTTGTAAAACCACGGTTAATGGTACCTGATAAAAATCCCCATTCAAATACAATTTAAGAAGGCTATGGTACAATCAACTAACAATTGTTATTCCATCTGTTATCGTCACTTAAAATACCAAAAAAAAACAACATAGATTTCTTGACCGATTGTGTAGCCCCTGATTGTCTGACAACAATAATTTTACGTCCATTTTAAAGTCTATTGATTAAATTAGGTATCAAACATGTGTAACACGCGCTTTGCCAGTTAACTATTTAACTATTCGACGCAAGCGTCTCAAAGACTAAATACGTTAACTGGTAAAAGACGTGGTATATATAATACATGTACCGTATATTGTCATATTAGAATCGTAATAATTCACGAAGGCTGTGGTTTATCATTGTTGTCCATTAACGACTATATGTTTTTCGCTATCGCTAGGAATAAAATAATGCGACGCAAGTAAACAAATGGACAGCTCGTGGTTAAACCACGGCGTTCGTTAATTATTAAATAATACAGAGACTTTGTAACTACCATGTCTCAAACTGTTAAAAAGAATATAATTTACTTAGATGCCACTAATAAGACCAAAAGAGGTGTTACAATGAGTTAAAAGACAATCGAATGATGCACACAGTTAATACAATGTATAACAAATCGCCTAGCCTTTCATAAACAAACATCAATATCAAACAATCAAACTACATTGTAATTCCATTATAAACGAAAAAATAGAGAAAGAACATTGTAAATTTTGTTAACAAAATCAAGAAAAGAAGTGCTCAGATTCTTTTTTACATTTACTGTTACAAAATTGCATCCATCTGCTATTGAGCAGAACCTAATAGAGAAGACATGGTGGACGTTACGCAGACATTTTCTATTACTAAGATTACGTTTAATAAAAAGAAATGGCATTTACTAATTCCAACTCCAAAGTAGCAATGTTTGCTTGAATTTCGGTGCACATGTTTTGAAGAAATAAACTTAATATAGAACATGCTTTTATGTATGTTTTAATGTTAAATGCAAAATTGTTCTATAACTGTCTGATATGAATATATTATTGATATATAGAGTCAACCTTTTACACGAAATCGCAAACAAAAAAATGCAAACACATTTCTTACAATTCAAAACTATATGAATATAATTCTGATATTAGCAGCAAATATTTTTCAGCTAAAAGTTGTTAAAATATGCTACAGTTTTTTAAAATTATACTTACCTCTGTTTATGTGCATTAGAAGTAGGCACAAGGCAATTTGCTGGTCCCTAATCATTCTCTGTAACTACAAATACTTCTTATACTATTACTCCTTCTTGAAAGGTTTCAAGCTGATTTTTATGTGTAATATAAGTTTATGAATATAAGGCATATATTAATTATTTGCTCGATTGCCGTACGTGATGTTGCATTTATTTTTCTAATATCTAAAATGTAACGAGTATATAAAAATGAAAACACAGTTGAATGTACAGTCTACTTATTTGCCTTTCTAAAAATGAAAGCTTGTTGATCATTATGATTAGCATCGTAGAATGTAACTTTAATTATTTAACTTCAACTGCATTTTCTGTATTGAATGTCAATGAAAATCAGAATTATACTAGTTTTTGTCAATAGGACATACAATTGGCAGTAAATATAGTGATACATGAACTAAATATCACCTATCTAACCGTCTGTAATTTCCATATATCTTTGATATTTACTAAAAGGGTTTTTCAGCGTAGAACCTTAACTGTGGAAACAAAACAGTACACTATTAAACACGCTTTCTACTTATTATTTCCTCAATAATACAAAAGTGCAAAATGTATTAAAATTGAATAATTTCCTTATTCAATAAACTACAATGCACTAATATTTTGTTCTGACAATACCATTTTTATTTTTTAAATATGGTATCAAAGAAATAAGGAATCTAATTTGATTAATGTGTTATCTCGTATATGAATGCACGTTTAGTTTACTTATAATGAATGTGTTAAGCTGTAATGCGTGTTACCATGGGTGTTATCTTTTGCTCCTATATAGTACAGTTACAGTTATTTTTAAAGGATAGTAATTGCTTAATTTATAACTAACAGTATACATCGAAACTAGTTTCATATAACAACGCATATATCTAACATAGAATCACGTAAATAAATTGTAGTTATTTTTTAAAAGGGACGTAACTCCAAAATAAACTCTTAACATCGAGTACCAATAGAGAATTAGACGAATTGAATATTTTAGAAGAATTGAATTGGTATTATGACGTCCTAATGTTGAGCTGAGAAAACAAAATAATGGAGAATGAACGTAGTTTGTGCATTCAAGTGTGGGTATTTTAAATTGATTTATAAAATGTTAGAGATAAGGTGTAAAGCATTGTTTTTATAAATAAATGTAGATGAATGGATACTTGTAATAAGAGCTCATTCCACAGTGTTTGTCGGATAAAGTACATTTTCATGTGGACATTCTTTACAAATAGTACATTTTCTTACATTTCTATTTTTCTAAAGGCAGTCACTATTTCATCCAAATGAGGCCATCCCGTATTTACAACAAATTGATTGTTTGATTGCTTACCTTTTAGCACATACATGTAAATGGCTGATTTAATGCTATCAGACGGGACGTTATACAAGCATTTAATCACTAAATCAATGTGCAATACTCGACTGGAACCAGCAATTACTATTGTTTGTATTTAAATTTGCAAACATGTGCACTAATTATGGTGAAATATAAGTGGTTACGTCTGCCATGTATATTAACAACAATATTTTATTCAATTCTGTCTAATATGAAAAAGGAAATTGATGAGTGGGGTCATTTAATTTGACATAGTTTTACATTTAAATATTGTACATAAACAAGGAAATGTTTTCTGCACAGTTCGTCCTATTTTTAGAGCCCCTAATAAAGGACTGATTTCCTTGAGAAGAGAAAAACTCTAAATCTAAATCAATATATGCACGATTTTCAGAAAATACTTAAGAACTGTAACTTTGTATCGATTGATAATAAATAATTTAAAAATAAGTTTACTCAAATAACGCGACTGTGCTTTACATTTAGTCCATTCTGTTTGCAGTCTTTTTTATCCATTGGCGGTATGTTGAGAATAATTCTTTGTACAGCATAATTCATTGACAATATTTGTGTCCTCCTTCTGTTAGGATCTTTGACTTTGTTTTTAACGTTACTGTTTAGTCGTCCGTAACACCAGTCGTTTTATTAAATCCTTCAATACTACATGTACGTATTACATTTGTCCTTTATTATAATGTTACGAGGCTTACCTTAAAAATTAAGTTGTGTACTTCATTTAAAATGCTTTGGAATACGTTGCAATAGAAATGAAAAGTATTATGGTGTTTTTTTACACTTAATAAAATATAGTTATTACAATGTATAATGAAAAGGTCATGTCCTGTGTTAAAAGTATTTTGATATATATGTATAGGAACTTTTGCGAAAAGGACATTTGTAAAGTAACAATTTTTTTTTACCCTGGAATAAAATTCTATCATCTATCTGTCAATAATTTATACAGTTTTAAAATACATTTTGAACATTTACGCTTTAATATCTTGAGTTGAGGCAAGTTGTTCTTGAAAGTTAACATTATATTCACGATTGTACATGTATTTACGAATAATTATACATGTTACTTGTTTATATGTATTGCGTTCTTTGTTATTAGGTAAACTATAATTAAAAGTTATTTTAAAAACGGGTCTTTGTCGAACAAATCTATATGAAGTGTGTAAACGTGTAAGGTGCAAAATATAGCAAAGGAGTCCGATACTTACCAATAAGCTGTAAAATAATAGTGTATATACTTTGTTTTTGTTCCATTGCAGTACTAATATTTTTATGTAACATATACAATACAGCAATTTATTGTAACAAGAAAATGGTTTTTTTTTATTATATTTGTAGGACTCAAAAGTGCGATAGGACTCCAAAGTACGATGGTCACGCCAAAATGCGTTGGTTGACGCTAAAATACGATGGGTTTTTCGCCAAAGTGCGATGGTGTACGCCAATGTGCGATGCCCGTTGACGCTAAAGCGTGATGGTCTTTCAGTCTCGCTAAAACTCTATGGTGCACCTGCACAATACGCTAAAGTGCGTTGGTTCACCCCAAAATACGTTGGGAACACAAGCTAAAGTCGATGGTCATCTATATAAGGAAATGTTAAGCATAAATGTTAATTTTAGGGAAAGGAAGATGTAGCATAAAGCTATTGACTGGTTACTGATACTAACTCGATAGTCGAGGCTGCTCCCAGATGCTGACCTGTCTCTAACCCTAACCTAACCTTAACCCTATTGAAATGCTAACCGTAACCTGATAGTCGAAGCGGCTCTCTCATGCTAACCTGAGCCTAACCCTAACCTTAACCCTATAAAAATACTAACCCTAACCTGATGCTAACCTGACCCTAACCCTAACCCCTAACTCTAACCCTAACCATTAACCCAAACACTAACCTTAGATAGTCCAGGTGGCTCCCTGATGTTAATAACCTATTAAAATGACAACCATCTTCTGATAGTCGAGACGGTTTCCTGATGCTAACCTGATAGTGGAGGTGGCACATGGATACTACAGGGCAATCGAAAGGAACACTAGGGGAGAATAACAGTATAAAATCATTAACCTATTTAAATGCTAACCATAACCTGATAGTCTAGGCGGATCCCTGGTGCTAACCTGATTGTCAAGGCGGCGACCTGATGCTAACCTGATAGTGGAGGTAGCACCTGGATACTATAAGACAATCGAGAGAACCACTAGGAGGGAAAGATTGTATGAAATAAATCCATTTTTATGGGTGTTGTATGTCATGTACTTTTATTCCACGTACTCATTCTTTACTGTTTTTCTGACATCTGTTTCTTTTTGGATGTTGTGTACTCATATTTCACGGTCTATTTAGGATTTAGGTAGTCACTTGATAGTGTCATTTGCAGTTTTTTATATGTGTTTACCTGTGGTGAAACCTTTTTAAACGGATTAGAAAAATGCTCCATTCAGTTTTGTCAACATTAAAACCTAAAGAGAAACGTTTGTCCGTGTGTCCGAAATTTGTTTTATTTTCCTTAACGACTTCATACAGTTTTGTACCAGTTTATAAGTGATAAAACTATAGTAACATCCCTTTGGCATTTCCTTAAATTTCCATGTCGTTTCCGTTTTCCGGGTGTTTGCGATGCAATCTTGTTTCTTTTTGTTCAAGCGAAAATAAACATGTTCTCAGAAATGTGCATCTTTCGACTGAAACAATTGAAAATCAATTTACATTCACGTTTACTTTATTTATAAAATATTGGGACTACTTAGGTATTTTGAAAATTGGTGAACTTTTTTGTTGAAACAGTCTTCCACTGCGAACACACGTCCTTTGCTGTCGTCCATTTGAATGTCAATAATAACGCCTTTTCTCCAATATTCCGACAGAAACACGTTGGTACCCGCTGACATTGCTGAATTGGGTTTGAAATCTACAAAATCTTCAACTGCCGGATTGAAGTTCTTCATGGATGTTCAGACTGATGGTTTTGGGGGAAATAACTCCATGGGATACATAGTCCCGTCCCACTGCTCTCTTTTCTGTAAATAGATGAATTTTCTATATAATATAGATAATAACGAAATGTGAAATATGTGCATATGTTACCCGTTCTACAAACACTGCGAAAATTAAAAATGAAAAATGAAATGCACTTTTCAGTTTTTATTTAGCAAGAGATTAATTCTAGAATACTGACAAAGTCAGAAAAGGCCCCTTTAACAAAAAAACTTAAGTTTTCAAAGTTACTCAAAAGATTTTCATGAAATTTAAATTTGCACACTCGCACATCCAGCACAGCGATTGTTCAAAATTTCTGAATTATAATTTTAATAGTTTTTGAGTATTAGCGTTTACATAGTCCAATTCTTGAAATCTGTCACTTCATACAAAATTTCTAAGGTTTTTGCAAAAAAATATTTTAGTGATTTGCACGAAAGTTTAATATGCACATCATGATATGCTATGGTGCAACTGCACAAAATTTCAGAATTGTACTGTCAATAGTTTCATAGTTTTAGTGTTTACAATAAATTGTTGACGGACGGATAGACGGACAACTATAGGGCGTCCCTAATTATAATGCGCGTGACTTTTTTATTGTGTTTTTGTTGTCGATTTTAACATTGTAAAGGTCAAAGATAATCCACATGAAACATGCCATCAAATATGTATTATCTAAGTTAACATTTCAATTGAAGAATTCCCTTAATTTTCTTGCTGGTAAGTTTGTTTAACAGTCTAAACAGAGATTTGCATTGCATTGTAGGTCTTTTAAAAGAAATAAAAAAAGTTTTTATTGATAGTCACGAATTTGTATGTTACCTCTGACATAAAAACATCTGAATTCGAGTAACGTCTTTTGCATGGTGTTGGTGTTGGCTCTGTAGGTTGAAGAAATCGCTTAGCATACAGATTTTGATAGTAGGGGCTCACATCCGACTGAAAAATATTTAAAACGTTATAACATCATTTGCTTTCCTGAAATACAAAGGAACTGAAAAGAACGAAAACTGATTTTTATTTTACAATATCGCCGTTGTGGTCCTTTGTTAAATGGACACAACACATTTTTTTTACTGTCTGTACTTTTTAATTCATAAAAACAAAGTAAAATAACAGGAGTAAAGAAATAGTCAAACTTACATGTTGTCGAATGGGAAGTAGTAATGTCATTCAAGGGTCTGTAGGGAATTACTTGCTCGCATGACGGCAGTTCGTGATCATGATGATGTTCCTGTTTAAAACGAAAAACAAAACAACAAGATAATATGACAAACCCACAAAAGTACGGGTTTTACGGTCAACCTAAATTAATCCTTTCTCTGTATGAGAACACAGAAAACTAGTCTTTCATACAGTCAGGCTAAACATTGTTTTCTTTACAAAACACTTAGCATAAAAAAATCATTACTTTTAGTTTTGTCAAAGATGTATTATGGAAAGAATAATTACTTGATTGGTACTGTTAATGGTATCTTCTATGCGCGTTCTCCAAACTGTATTAACAAAAGCCTCATTTTCATCATGGATATTTGGACAGAGCTGTTCTTGCTCATTCTACGAAAAGCATTAAAAACAAATATAAATGTTTTGAATTTCTAAAAGAATTTGTAACAAATCATATGGACATAGAAAAATTTAGAGTTTTGTCTTACATGGCGCATTTCTTCTATACAATTATAAATAAATACTGACGTCCCCCCAAAAGGCTTGACAATTATTAGGACATAGGGCATAAAATTAAGAGGAAATTAGGATTGAAATATGTGTTTACCTGTAAAGTCATTTCATTCGCCTAAAATGATTTGGATCTAGTACTTTCCAAAATATTCCGTGTTTCTTCATGGGTCGTAAAAACGATCTGCTGAGTTTGTTGAATCAAACTAGGTAGACCATAGTCACTGCTGTTTCAGGTTCAATCTGTAATGAAATAATAAAATAATGTCTCAGCAATTAACCAAAGCCGTAGCATCGCATTTAATATTGGTACGGAGGAAGCCATACCTGCCGTACCGGCTGCTACGCCTATGTATTTGAGATGAGAGGAGAGTCTAAAGACACCAATAAAAATAGAAAAATATGAACTTTTTTCTGAAAATTATTGGTAAGGCATGCCGTATTGGCTGCTACGCCTATGTTAACTAAAGAACAAATGTAATGACATCTCCTATAAATTATCCTTTTTTTAAACTTGTATTATGAAATGGTATCTTAATGCAAAAGAAACTGAAAATTAAGTTATTAATGTTTGGTTACAATAATACAATTAAGGTATAGCTTCATAATGCCAGGGAATGAAACCTACTCTTATTTCACTTGACTGTGTATTATCTTTGTCTACATGTACTTCCATTGTCTAGTGGATTCTCATCATTTTCCTCCTCCTCGACGTCTAAATGGGCTGTATTTAAAAATTCTATCTCTTCTCTAGTGACATTGCACAAGAGAACCTAAAACAAATACATAACACAACTGTCAGTTACGTTAATTTGTAGTACCAAAAAAACCATTCTTTTTAGTGTGTGGAGTCTATTTTGTATTAAAGTTACGGTTTTCCCATAAAAGAAGGGGACACAATGAATTAACAAAATCTTGTGAAACAGTTGTAAAATTACCTGTTCTTCTACAATCAGCGAAAAGTTTGGCCTCTTGAAGAAAAGTTGATGTGGAGTCATTGGTCTTGTTGATTTGTTCACCCGATTGTTATATTGGTAATATAATTCTCCTAGTAGACTTGGCCAATCTCTCGTGTCTACAAATTTTGTTCGAAAATATGCCATCATAGTTCTATTAAATCTCTCTACACGCCCTAAGACAAAAGGAAAACAAATAAAATACGAAAAAGTTAAAACGGAAAGACGATCACTGAAAATGGAAGAATCTGTGTATTTGGTCCGTACTTTTAAGATACGTCACACAAGAATGAGCTCGTATTTACGTAATTTCGTCGTTTTTCAACAATATTTTTTTTATTTCCTTAAACTCTTAATGTGAACTTTTACAATTATAACTGAGGATATAATTCTTTATTTTGATAAAAAATGTGAAACTACATGTACATGTATCTTGCGTCGGGCGACTGTAGCGAGCGAACTACATAAAGCTGTGAAGTTATATTGCGTGGTATTATTTTGTAATGTTTTTTGTAAGATTGTAAATAAAAAAGTAAATGTTATAAACTTTACCTTGAGACTGGGTGATACGTTTATGTGTCTGGTTTTAAATTCGTCCACACGGCGATCAAATCACTGTTATTGAATTCCTTCCCGTTATCTGTTCGCAGGATTCTGGGAGGACCGAACAGATAAATGAATTTGATTATAGCATCGGCGACCTCTTTTGACGTTTTCTGCTTCCAAATGCGAAACGACTGTGGCCGTCTACAATGTTACAAATCTAGTTGTTACCACGGCAAGGAGTCATCTTCTTGAGATCCATTTGCCACCTGCTGTTGGGATAGGTTGCTGAAATAGGCTTACGTGTCCTCCGAGTCCTAGGCAGGTCGACAGCCGAGAGACACTGGGTGCATGTAACATATTGTTTAAAAAGCAATCGAGTGTTTTCTCGTACCACTGGAAAGAAAGACTTTCTCAACGTCTGACTTCCGATGGTCGCTTTTGTGATTTTTCTCAATCTGTACGATCATTTGCTCTTGCCCCAGTACCTTCCTGTGAGGCTCTCCAACCTTGGTGCTCCGGTAGTAAAGACTGGCCGTCTCCTCATCATAAATGTACCCTGCCATGTAATTCCTGATGGTGGTCTTTCCCAAACTTAAACTCAGCTCCTCCTTTATTTTCTGGGCACCCAAGTTGTTCTGTTTGAACTTCAATTTGCAAATGGAATGCACATCAGATATGACCGCCCAAAATTGTTCTGGGTTGCAGTCGTTGGTCTCCCTTTTCCTCTTTTTCTTTTCTATGAGATAACTTCCATCTCCCGTCTCCTCCATGTTGATATATCGTTTTGAACGGCAACGTTTGGACGTTAACGTCACAATATCTAAACGTCAGTGGCGCTAAAGTGCATTCATCTTTTTGCGTTATTTGACGTTTTCGTGCGTTTTCTAAGCGAAACTCGTAGTTCTCAATATAATGAGCAGTAATTAAATTGATCATTTGAAAAAGAAGCCCCACAAGAATATAATATTCAACAGTGTATATTATTAAAAGGCAAAAATAGCCGGCGTAACGGAGATACAGACAAAAATTACATGTTTTGAAATAGTTCTATTTTGAATTATTTGAGGAGATCTTTTTTGCGGTGTTAACAATGTTCTGGTATTTTATTTATTTTTAACCTTATGTGATTTAATTTTATGTCTTTTTATCATATTCAGTGTGACCATCGCACTTTGGCGTGACCATCGTACTTTGGGGACACCATTGCACTTTAGCGTACCTATCGTACTTTAGAGTCCTACATATTTAGGAAGAAGGATAGAAGCTATGTTAAAGTAAGAATACATGAATTTGTATGCAAAGATTTAGTAGAACAGGCTTAAAAATCAGAGTAAGAAATAAAGTTAGGTTGGTGTTCTCATTTTTGCTTAACTCTCTCCCTGTGAGATATTTATCAAATATGGACTTTTTACGAGGTCAATGCGTGGTTATATGGACCTGTAGAAAAATATTGACCTCGGACTTCGTCCTCGGTCAATATTTCCCTCCACGGTTTTGTCCTCGGTCAATATTTTCCTCCACGGTCCATATAACTACGTATTGACAGAGTAAAAAGTCCTTAATTGTTATATTACATATGAATTTTTCTCTATTTATTTAAATTTAGAATAATGAGTCGGAAGAGTATATCCGGATCTATTTTTAGAAACAAGCCTTAAATATGCTTTATAAATAGTAACATATCCGGATCTATTTTTAGAAACAAGCCTTAAATATGCTTTATAAATAGTAACATGCCTTAAATATGCTTTAAAAATAGTAACAAGCCTTAAATATGCTTTAGAAATAGAATATATACACAGAATATTTTGGGGGACCACGTGACTAAATAATCCAATGAAAATGTAGGAATCATAAACCATATGTAATATTAACTGGTATCACAGAATAACTATCATAGTTAGAAGTCAATGGCTTTTGGAAGGGGGAGGGGTAGGGCATCAATGAGATTTTATAAGATTGATGTAGGCAGGAGTTTTTTTGTTAAGCATAAAAGATGAATAACTAATTAGTTCTATGAAACATCTTACAAATTAAATGAGTGAGAACAGATCTTCAAAATGACTCCATATTAAGAGAAAGTCATCCAAGCGCTGTTTTTTTAGCAGCTATCTTTTCTAACTCGTATGTGTCTTTTGACATGGACTTTACAAGACTCAAAGATAATTTTTAAGACATCTTGTGGTGTATATATACTGTTTTATTACTACTAAGACAATATTATATGCATTGCCTTTTACCATTTTATCAGTTTTACCAAAAAGCATAATGCTTTTTTTGAAAACATTATATTATTCAACCAAGTATTAACTTCTTTGAATAAATTTTGAACCAATTCACAGTCCCAAAAGATGTGAACTAAAGTTTCCTCTTCCTGCTCACAGAAAGTGCATTTGGAAGTATCAATAATTTTGATTTTGTTAAGAATCTAGTTGGTAACGAATATATTGTGATTTATTCTATATTGCAGCCACTGACGTTTACTATTATTTGTAGTTTCAAATGGCAACATATATATTTTTTTCCAAACATCTTTTGTAAAGTTAAAAATCTTATTGAATTTATTCTGCGCAGTTGGGACACTCTTGTTTTATTAAAAGCAATGTACATGTACATACATGTATCTCTAGCGCCCTTTGCATTTTTAAGAATGGTCATTAATGTGACTGGAATAAATGGGTTTTCTAGAACAATACTTGTGTTTTTTCAGTATTTGGTAAATTTTTTAGATTTCTTTCAAAGTGCTAATAATACTATTTTATTCCATTACATTTATCTGGATATTATATTTCTGTTTGAAAAGATTAAAAGAAAGAAGTGTGCCTTCTTCTGTATATAGATCATTTATAAACTTATTACCTCTATCAAACCATTTTTCCAGAAAGACTGTTCTCCCCCCTATTTGAATCTGTGTGTTGTACCAAATAGGACTTGTAAGAAAATCATTCCAACTTCTCCTGTTTTCGTTTTCATTTTCAATAATACAGTCCCTGGAACGTATAAGTTAACGATTTTATCGTTCGTACATCGTGCGTTTATCGTTCGTACAACGTCCGTACATCGTGCGTATATCGTTCGTATATGGTACCGTATAACGTATAGTAAGTATATCGTGCATCGTTTTCACCAGCGTGCATCGTATGGTGGATCGTTTGTTCTATCGTTTATCGTATGGTTTTCCGTTTATGTTAGCGTATATCGTATGGTTTATCGTACATCGTATGGTTTATAGTTTGCGTTATCGTTCGCCATATTGTTGTTCTGTCAAATTAGCGTACATTGTATAATGCCTGGGTAATTTAATTTTACATGTACATCGTTATTTACGTTCAGTAAACTGCAACATTTAATAACATATTTCTGCTCTAATGATAATACCCAACATTAAATAACATATTTCTGCTCTAAGGATAATAACTGTGCATTAATAGTTTTTAAATAACTTTGAATCATTGATGTAAAAAAGTTTATTGCATTAAATAAATAAATAAATAAATAAATAAATAAATAAAATTTATAAATAAATAAACAAAAAATATATAAATAACGTTTAATTCGATGCGGATACATCGGAATAGACAACAAAATTTTATTTCAAGTAATTATAGTTTATAAAATAAGAACACCGGCTATCTCATGAGCTGTTTAACCGACATTGTCCTAGGGAACATGACCATTTATGTGTAGTTTATATATGCCCTTAAATGAAATAAGTAATAAACAGGTACACTGAACAGGAGATATGATACCGATTTTTTAAATTAAATAAATTCATTGATAAATTATAGATAAAATATTTATAGTAGATGCTACAGATAGCAGTAACCGTAACACTTGTGTACAATAGCTACAGTAATGTAGCTCCTCCAACATAAAACAATTTTCAAAGGAGTTAATTATTGTAGCTTTTGTGCGTAATTGCATGTATGAGACACTCCTGTTTCAAAATGATTTTATACCTTTTTTATATTTTTTCTATATTTAATGTTGAGCTGTTTTATGGATGAGTATTTGTACATATATGCAGGAGCCTGGTTTTGCATACGCATGTAACAAAGGGAACTAGTATATTATGTTTGTTAAAATATAAAGATTTTTCATAAGTACCTATGTTAGTTTGCAATTAAACGAAAACTTGATGTATTTGTTCGAACTTTGAATATGACCGCTTGCATCCGAATCGATTTAAAATTATAACATTAATCCACAATATTTACTCGTATGTCTAATAAAATTCTATCAAAACGATGAAATATAAATAACGACAATGAAGAGTTTTTTTTCTTTGTTTTCCTTAACAGATAGTTTACGAGATATCTAAAATAAATACACGTATCTCCACCTTTCCATCAATTAAATATCATGTCGGCGGTATGACATCGTCACTTCGAAATTAGAGTACTTATCAAAAGATAATCAAGTTGTTATATAGATTACACTGTAATAAAATCACTTCAAAGGGACACGTTATCCTCGGTTTATTCACGTTTCTCCAACTTTTGATAATTAACTATAACAACATCCAATTAGGGGTGGGGATTAGGGGGCCATCGTATTCTTCAGAATCTCTATCAGCTGGAATATGTTGGGGTGAGCGTGTCTTACAAGTTTCTTTAGTTTGCTGTGCCATCCTTCTAGGTGGTTGTTGGTGCGTGGTCCTTCGTTGGTGAATTTATGAGTGATGTTCAGTGTGTCAGATCACATTTTTGATACTTAATCATTTGTAATTTCACAGCTTCTGTTTGACCAAGCTTACTTTGATGCATAAATTACTTAATCATTTGGAAATTCACAGCTTTTTTTTTGGCCAAGCTAATATAAATACTTAGACAAGCTGACAAATCTGCATTTAAATTAGGAAATAATTAGAAAAAAAATTAAGAAAGTTATTGAATTTTAAATATTTTTTATTTAATAATTTTCAAATATTTTATTCATCTCTTACATTTATGCAAATGAAACTAAATGATGAAGAAAATATTCAATTATAAAATAAAAATATCTGCTTATTTAACATATAAGAATACTAGTTTTATTAACATCAATATATTCTTAAATTATATTCACATTCTCTTATGCTACTTAAAAACGTATTTTTTCCTACATACTTTACAGGTAAAAATCTTAGCAATCCTTTTGATGGCCCCCTAATCCCCACCCCTAATTGGATGTTGTTATAGTTAATTATCAAAAGTTGGAGAAACGTGAACACACCTTATCCTCTATTACCTGTGGTGATAGCAATTAACATATTAACAATTAACGTATCTTACTTGTGCACCTTTGCTACCCCAGGTAGCTACACGTAAATGACACGTATACATTAAATAAATAACGCATTTTATACATAGTAACAATCATTACAATAAAATTACGTTTTCGAATTTTCAACTAACTTTATAGTGCATGACGAATCACGCGTCTCGTGCTTATTTTTAAAATTTTATTTTAAATTGAAATTTATCACAAAAAAAGTATGTTTGGAACACAAAATGCATCTATGGTCTTGTATTATTAAAAGTGCTGTGAAGAAATATGCAAATACTGTGCAACTAAAAACTAACTAAAAAGTGTGTGCTCGAATTCATCCCACTTTCCATGCACAAAAGTTAAGGGCTTCCACCAGGTTCTCGCTATTCGTTCTCCATTAAAAATTCGAGGCCCCCGCCCCCACCCCAATGCTGAAAAGTGCTGAAAGTCCCAGACAATTTTGAAGCGTCGCTTCTATATCACAGCGTAACTTAAATGCCGCTTATTATCTGCATAGAATCCGCTGTTGTAAAAAGCAGTATTTAAGCGACATGCATAATTACCGCTTAATTTTAACCTACATAATTAGCAATGCTTTAACTCCACTTTTATCCAACTTAAACTATACTGATTTTCTAAGTAGAAAAAAAGCGAGACTACAGGTTATTGATTATTCCTGCTTAAATCCAACTGATAAATATTTGTCATTTTTAATTTTATTACAAACCTACTTAATCCCTGCTGATTTATCTTAGTAAATTAAACTGAACGTTTTTTTCCAACTGAAAAAACTTAAAGGTGCTACAGCAAATACTTTTTCCCTACTGATTTAACTCTGCTCTATTAAATATTAATTGAACTCCGCTTAAAAACAACTGAAAAAACTCAATAAAATATTTATATTATTTGTTGTCTGTTTTCCAATTATTTAGTGACTATCTAATAAAAAAATAATTAGTTATATTATTTTTATATCAACCAAATTGCTTTTTAACTTCACATATGAACAATTTACTATTGAGCGCAGAAATAATGCACAAATGTCTAAGTATGCAGTTTGTGTATTTTCTATAGAAAATGTTTGGAATTATTTATTACTACTTTAAATGAAGATTAAAGTTTTTAATCCAAATAGAGAACAAGGAAACTGATATTACACATGACAAAATTTAGCATGACCATGGCCTAATAACACCAATATTCTCAAAACATAAATAAAAAGACATTAAATTTTCTTCTATGCTGTATCATGTGTATGTTCTGCCAATTTATGGTACAATTGCAATGATGAATATTATAGCTTAAATATCAAATATTTTCATGCAATATCAATAAAAAACCAGAAATCATAAAAACACATTCACAATATAAAACAATTCTTGATACATTATACTACAAACTTATGTAGTAAACAGAAAACTGTTTACTAAGAAAAAGTATAATCATAGGGGAGATAACTCTAAAGGGGAGCCAACTCTACAATCTTTTGTCCACATTCAAAAATACCACAATGGAAGCTTTACTTTCTAATAAATTTAATGTAACCATTTTTTTTAATTATTAACAAGCAATAAAAACAGTTAAGAACTATCTTCATATGAACAATAGAATAAATGGAACTTTTTACAACAGAATGTTTTAGTTTATGTAGAAGTGCTATATAACTAATATCACCATTTTCCTCTACAACTGTTTAAAAGCAACATTTATAAACCAATGCATAATCAACACAATGAATATGATGATTATGAAGAAAGAACTATAAAATATATGTAAAAAGATATAACTTTACTGATAAATTCTCCACAATATTTAATTTGTCAGTGGACAGTTTGGCTTCAACTACTAAAAATATTAAATGTCCAATTCTTTTTCCATTTTTTGGCAAACTGCTTTTCACAGAAAGAAGAAACAGTGCTTCTGCCTCTGATTTACAGTACATATATTTCTTCAGGGCACCCGGTTGTTGTTTGCTTCTGAATGTTGACAGCAAATAGAATATGGTGCTGAATGTTATTTGTTTCCTTCAAATCTTCATAGAAACTAAAATCAATCCAAAACCAGACTTGTCAAAATGTTCTTTGTAAAGTTTTTCCGTCAAAACATCTTGATGTTATTATTCTTATTTTTCATTCCTTCTTGTCTTTGATGTACATTTTTTCCTGTAAAAATACAAAAAATAATATTGCAGAAAAAACTGCAAAGAAAGAACATTCATAGCTAAAGTTTGCAAATTCCACACAAAAGTAGAATGTTGACAGCAAAAACCTTTTATTTTATTATTGGGAAATTTCTGTTACATGAGGTTTACAAAATGCATGTACCAATGAGCTACAATGCTTACTCGCTTACTCAAGCCACACTAGTGACCGGAGCAGAATCATTAGAATTATGCGCAACCTTAACTGCATGCACTGCAGAGTGTGTGTAATTAGGACATTATATTTTAACAATTTCTTTGAATTATGTCCATTTGAAGAAGTTGAACACACTTTTATTTAGTACACTTAACTGAATACCCTAAAAATTATCTCCCCTTTCATATGTTAACAGATTTTACACCCATATGTTTCCCCCTTTTTTCAATTGTGTGGCCATTCATTTTGTAGCCTGAATTCCCTTGACCTAATAATAATTTGTGTCATATTAAATTGAAATAGGCCCAGTATTGGCTATTTACCTTACTATTTTAATTACTATTGGTCTTCATACTGCATTTCAAAATTACTGACACCACTTCCCATATTTGTTGCACAATCTACAATGGAGACAAACATGTATAATAAAAAACGACACTGTTCTCTACATTGATAGTGAATTCTGCTAAATTATGCCAACAATTTTAATGTTTCAGAGAAAACAAAATTATATAAGAAATTTTGAATAAAATGTCAAATTACACGAAATGATTCTTGTGGCGACTATAAATATGAATGTGCATATTTCGGTACTTCTACGAATATGGTCTACGCAATGTGGACTATAGGTCACTAAGGTCAATAGCAAACATGTGTAAAAAGGTACTGCATCAACTTTTGATATTTATCACAGATGAAAAATATTTACATTGTAAACAAATACGTAGGAAAATGGTGAAACTTAAAATATATTTACCTCAAGTTGCAGGCGGCAACGCCGTGTAAGTGCATTTCTCTTAGTGTCGAAATGGCGTGTGGTGACTATCTTTACTTCTTTTCGACTTTTGTACTACTTTGTCTTCGAGACACATTGAAACCATAATTGTACGGGCCTTTTCTTGCTTTACTTTTGAACATATTTTGACCGTCGTTTGCCATTTTTGTTTTACTCCGGGTACTACACTTTGGATTGTACGGAAGTTCAACTGGTTACAAAGAAAGTATTTTGAAGGTACCAGAGCAGGTATGTTTAATGTATTTATTTTTAATTTCTTTTTTTACATGATATTCTATGACAAATTGTTTGGACACATAATTGTTTTGTTTATCGGGTATTTTTTTTGGTATATTTTTCGGCTGATGAAAATCTGTGTAAACTTGTGACGTCGATTTTCCAAAGCCCGCGCATAATTTGAATTATTCAAAACATAGTCACATAGCTGGGCAAGTTTTTCGCTTTGGTTCAGTAAATTAAGTAAGTAGGATTGTTGTTTACAGTCGTCATATTTATACATAACGAAGAAAACTACATACTGATGAAAGCACATGACTTTTGTCATGATGATCTGGCATTATCGTTCATACGCACGTCACCGGTCATATAACTTTCAATGACCATAGAATAAAATCTATGCATTAAGTGAAAACACACAAAAAGCACGACAAACAAAAAAGGATCAAATACTATAGTGTTACTGAGCATTAAATCCAAGCATTATAGGCAGAAACATAATTAAGAACACATGCACAAAAACCATGGCATTTTTATTAAGGAAGTATAGGGTATAAATTAAAACACTATTATTTAGCAGCAATATATATAAGCATAGCAATAAGCATATTATCTTAGTGCGTGATGCTGGGAGTCATTAAGGTACAAATAAATCGGGACATATAAGTTATCAGATAACATGTACCGAAAGATATTTATTATAGAGGGATTGTTTAGACATATGTTTGAGGGTATAGTTGTAAGTGCATGCATTTAATTGTGACATTCCTACATATTCAAAATCTCAGTATGAGATTTTGAATATTTGGGAATTTAACTGAGAAATCTAAATTACACTATATTCAATTTGTATTGTGCTGAGAATTTTGTAGCTGATTGGTCATATATTGCATATATGTCTTCATTTATTTTGTAGACTAAGAATTCCGAAAGGCCACCCTAACTATTGCTGTGAAACAACCAATACAAGGAACAGCTACCAAACCTGCTCACCCATTCAGTCAAAACAACATAACCACGGTAACAGAAATTCTACTTGTGTCCATGTGCAATAATGTTAATAAAAGAATAGCTAGTCCATTCATGTTTTACAACCTGTAAATGACTGGCGTTATTGATAAAATATTGTAAATTTTCTAGAAATATTTAAACACAAAGATTACTTTAATTGTCAACACCGAGGTTGCCAGTTCAAGTCTCACTGCTGAAGGGTGTGCTTGATTCCAATTTTAATTGACGAGGATGGCCAGTTTTCCTACCGAAGGTCGGGTTTTACCCTGTTAGTCTGGCTTCCTTCCCCAATATTTACAACATAAATATGTCTTTTTAATTGACATTGACTGTTCTATTTTTTTTTATTTTGTAAATGTTGGTTTATGTTTAGTGTTTGCTTGTGAGATGAAACAATTTATATACATTTTTATTTGTAGTTTGTAAGCTGCTTTGATCTGGAAACAATAATTAAGTTTTTAGAGAGTAAGCTTAAAGAAAGCACTTTAGATGACTGGTAAGTTCATGAAGTAATTATAATTATAGAACATCATTTTCATTGAACTATATTTTTATTAAATGTAACTAATACTGAAATCAGGGGAAATTTTTTACTTTTATTCTTAAAGGAGCACACAAAATATCAAATAACAGTTGTTTTTTAGCTATCTTTGGAAATGTTGCATAATTCTTGGAAATATTTGTACATTAAATGAAAATCATTGTGATTTCAGAGTTATGTGCTGCATATGATAGTTCATCAATCGAGAAATAAGGGAAGCAATGCGAGTGGAAAAGATGAGAAAAACTAAAACAGAAACTGAGAAGGTCAATTTAAACTTGTATTTATGTTGTAAATATTTTGTAAATAGTTATTTTCATAATTATATTATGTTATGTTTTAAAGGTTACATTATGCAACTATAAATATGAATGCTCAAATAAACTTATATGATTGTATTTTTTTTATCATTATTTAATCCTTTTAAACAGAATGAAGCAAGAGGTACACAAAAACAAGTACAAAAAAGACAGGTTTAGAAAATGGCCAAATTTCAGATTTAACTCGTGGAGCACAGTAATGCTGCTTTTAGCTCTAAAACAGCTTGACCTACACCAAATTTGCAATTTTTGATATCATGTATGCTTCAACTCCACATAGACAATTACAATTGTATTTACACATGAGACGCTAACACTTATATTAAAACAGACTTTTTAAATTTCCAGCTTAAAACAGGCTGACATCTCCAACTTAAAACACGCTGACATCTCCAACTTAAAACACGCTGACATCTCCAACTTAAAGTACGCTGAGAGTATACACTTAAAACACGCTTGTATAACCACCTAAAATCCGCTTTTGTACATTTGCTATATTCCGCTTGTTTACCGCTGACAACTAATTTGCATATTCCACTTCAAATCCGCTGATTTGTACCGCTTAATCCCAACTTCACCTAATTTACATAATTTAGACGCTTCAGCCCAACTTAATTCACACTTCTTTACCGCTTATTGTCCTAATCACTGAATCAAATATGCAAATTAGTTTTAAAAAGCGGTATTTCAGCAGTTCATTAGGTAAATATAAGTTGATTAAAAGTAACGCTGATATACTACTTTTATTCAACTTTAAATCAGCTATTATCAAGCTTTTTGATAAAAAATAATACCGCTGCAATCATACTTAGAGATTGCTTTTTCTCAACTTAAAATTGTCCTGGGGTGGCTTATAATTTCAAAAAACAAATCAAATTATTTTTCAGGTAATCAAAAACTTAAACTCATGGTAAACTTTACTGCAAATATTTTGAGCTTTAAAGTGTATTAACAACGCATTAAACTGTTAAAAGACATTGTGGCGATTATAATTGTTTGGTAATACGTCTTGGGTTTTGTTGATTCAGAGCTAATTACAATCTTTAAAAATTTTTGTCTCACTTAAATCGCAGTACATTACTGTTATTGTTTTTAAGGTTGATTGATTAGCTCAGATGTTATCTAACTGAATTCTCTATGTTATAAATGCATACGTATTGTTTCGTACGTGACATTGTCCGGTGAAAACAAATGGTGCACTCGATTTGAATTCATATTTGTCAGGTACTTGTCCAGGGTCGGCGATTCTCTCTGTCATCCTATGTAAAGATTGAAAGTGTTCGATTTTAAAGCTAGTTTGGTATACTTTCGACAATAAAGAAGAATTGACCTTCACAACGCTACATACAGTTTTACGATATTTACAACAGAACGGAAAAACGTCTTTTTAAAAGACACTTCTTTTTAATTCATAACTGCAAATGGATGAATTACATTATAACGTATGAATCTGAATCGTTGTCTTGAATGATCGCGCAGAATTACCTGTCATTAAATATACAAATGTGTCATTCTTTACGATTGGTAAGTTCCCGCGGCGACGCACACTTATTAACCACCTTAGACATATAAACAATTAGTAGGTGTAGATAAGAAAACAAAAATAGTTCAATATAAAACAAAGACCATGTAATGAAAACAATTTTATAGTTTAACACTTAGTACTACTGTACAAAACACGCGTCTGTAAATATTGTTTACGATCTTTTTAAATTTTAGAAAGAGGTGTCAGTAATATTAATGAATTAAAATATAGTTTAGAGAATATACTACATGTATTATAGCTGAATATATGAATATTTGATTGGTTGATTGATGGATTGCTTGACTTCCAGCGAGCAATATTTAAGCTTATTTTCGGGAATTATGAATATTTGAATTTACAAATAAACAAAGTACATATTTAATGATTAGGATATAAGATTAATGTTGAATAAATTTACTCTCAGCCCAAAAGGAAATTTTCAAGTACACATACGGCAACATAAAAAGTTTAATAATATTTTTTTAAACCGCAATAATGTTACTATTTGTAGATGACTGGCGCATTTAGTAAGATAGGAACTTGATGAAAGGTACATGTATAGGAGTTACTGCTTTTAAAACATAAAGACAGAATTGTTTAACTTTGTCGGATTTTTCAATTGAATAAATGTAAACGCCTTTATTAAGAAATGTATATAAGGTTTAAGTTATTTTTTTTAAATTTATTTAAAACAGAGGTCAAAGTAATGTTATTTATCAACAAAGTTCCATATCAAAATACATAGCGTTATATATGGATGCTAAATTTTACGCACATGATTGTGCTCCGTTATCAAATAAGTACCTTTAAAATTATTATGTATCTAGTAAAACTAGTAAATGCCTTCAATACTGAAGAAAATACTGAAAAATAAACCATTTATACCAAGAACAATCATTCAACCCTGCAATGTCGACATAAGAAACGATGCACCATACGATAAACCATGCGATAAACGTAACGTTGCACGATACGATATACCATACGATAGACGAAACGATCTATTAAAACGATAAACGCCGTCTCACCGTTTCTATCGTATATCGTATCGTATATCGTTTCGTGCATCGTGCGTACATCGTTCGTATATCGTGCGTACATCGTCCGTATATCGTCCGTTCATCGTTCGTACATCGTTCGTGCATCGTGCGTTTTGTTAAATTATACGTTCCAGAGACTGTACATTTAAATGAATACAACACATCTTTCCAAAACTTATTTGTTATTCTTTCGATTATTCTTTCAATATGAAGTTTTCCACAGCTTAATAGTTTATTTAAATCAACCAATGTATTGAAATATTTTGCCATTTACTATCTTTTAAAACAAGCCTTCTTAATCATGTTAGTTTTAGTGCCAGTATGAAACTTCTGACATTAATCATTTTTAGCCCCCTTCTTGATATTCTTTTTGTACCACCTCCTTTTTTACTTTACTTAAGGGTGATTTCTAAATAAATTTAAGTAGCATATTTTTTATTGTTTTAATTAGATCGTCATTTTGGGTTCAGAAGTGAAATAAACAGTTGATTTAGCAGTGGAAGAATTAAAAACTTGACTACTATGACTTTGCCCACAGGAGTAAGACTTCTCTTGTTCCACTGCTGAATCAGGGATTTCATCTTAAGAATATATGGTTCATAATTTATATTTATCATTTTTTCAAGATCAACATCAACATTTATACCAAGTATTTTAAAGGTGGAATTGCCCCATGATAATTGCCAGTTGGTACATAATATATCTTTGCTGCGCTTTTTACTACCAATCCAATTGACTTGTGTCTTGCAGAAATTTAGTTTAAGTCCTGACAATTTAGCAAAACACTCTAATTCTAACCGTGTTTATGACACTTATTCTTCAGTGCCATCTAAAATAATAGGAGTATCGTCTGCAAATTGTGATTGTGTTCAATTTGACAAACTTGTATACCCTTAATTTTTTCATTACTTCTAATTTTTATTGCCATTATTTTAGCACAAAGTATAAACAGATATAGAAACAATGGATCCCCTTGTCGAAAACCCCCGTCCAATTTCAAAAAGGTTTTAAAGATTTCCCCCTTGGATTATTGCGGAATTGATATTTTTATAGAACATTAACCCGTCAAAATTGAATCTCCAAAATTAAAATATTTAAGAAAGGACCATGAGACAGAAGCCTTCTCAAAATCCATTAATAAAAACAATCCTGGGATTTCATGTTCTTCGGTATATTCCATGATGTCAAATAATAATCTTATATTTTCTCCTATAAACCTACCAGAAATAAAACCAGTTTGGTCTGTATTTATCAGTTTTGGAAGTACATTTTTTATTCTACCAACAATTACCCTTGATCCAATTTTGTAAACAGTATTCAATAATGAAATTGGTCTCCAGTTTTTCAAAAAAAATGTTTAGATTTATCACTCTTAGGAATACATGTTATGATACCTTGTTTTTGGGTAACTGACAAATTTCCAATAAAATATCTATAATTTTAAGATTCAGTTATGTAGAATTGTAAGTCCTTCCAGAAGAACTTAAAAAATTCTGCAGTAAACCCATCTGAACCAGGGCTTTGTTATTTTTCATTTTTTTAATACTTCCTCAGCTTCCTGTATTGTAATCAAGCCATCAAGGCTTTCTTGTTCTTTTAATGTAAGTTCTCTAGCTCCCCTTTTAAACTTCTAATTCATCAAGAGATTGTTTTCGTTTAGATTGGCTTCAAGTTTAGAGATTTCACCCACAAATTTTTTCATTTTTTCTTCTTTTTGTTTCTTCACAAAACTTGAGTATGAAATGGTTTTACCCCGTATTTCCATTAATAGAGTTTCTAAAAAAGTTGTGGATTAATTGTAAAATGTAAATCCGTATCATTTATTGTATTAATTCTTTCAAAGTTCTAAACTAAAGCAGCATATTGCTTTTTAAATTCTAATATTTTTCTTTTGACCAAGTCAATATAGTTTTTGTCGTATAATAATGAACTATTTAATTTACATAGGCCTTTACCCTTAATAAAATTATTAAATTCAAGTTTGAGGATAATCATGGAATGGTGTATATACTTATTAGTATATATTTGTGTTTCGTTGGCGGTGCATTTTTATGTTATGTTCCTTCATCTTCTTAAGATACATTTCTTATTTCCATAACCCAATTATCTTTTAGAGATAAGCGGTTCCTCATATAACCAAACATAACGGTGCTTCAGATAAGTTATGCTGTTACCAGTGTTTATATTGGTACCCCAATATGTCGGTTAGTTGAAATTACGTTGAATAATTTGGCTATTCAAGCTTATACACAGGTCATTAAAGTTGAAACAGAGCCGAAAAAGATATTACGATATAAGGGTGTTATTTTTTTCATTTAGCCGCCGATTTACAGTGCTGAAAACCTGGTGCTAGTTCCCAGAGAGAATTAATTATTTGTTTTTAATGTTTAACAACGCACTAAGACGAATATGGAATTTAGCCATGACACTTTTGCTGGCTCTGGTAACATATTTCCAGTAACGTTAATAAGTACTTGCCTGCACTAGCGGCATTTTAAGTCATTTTAAATAAAGAAGGCCATATAAATTTAGGCATAAATAAGCGGACAACAAAATATAAATATCAAATACAATTTTTCTTTTAACGCAAAATACATTTAATAATATCTATGACTACGGACACGCTTGTTTGGCAAAGTAAATTTTGCAGGCTTGGTATCTGGAAACCCTTCATTTGAGTCCATAGTGTTTTACCAAGCCGAGCTGTCACACGTTTCTGCTGACATGAAATTTTATTGATTTCTTGGACGATTTGTTTTCCCAAGGCGTAAATGATTGATCGGTGTTGTGTTTAACTCTTTTTATTTAATATTTAACCTGTATTACTTTTGTTTTAAGTCCAAATACAAAGATTTTACTTGAAACGTGCAGCTCGTCTCCCGAATTTGGCAACCATGGTATCTTGGATGACCATTATTTATTAAAATTGGACATGTCTAAAAAAGTCATGTTAATGTACAGCACATGTAATATAATTCTATATTTTACAATGAATTATTATACTTATATAATAGACCAACTATATACGTAAAACAAAACCCGGTCTTAGACATGGTGGCGATGCAATAAACACAACAAAAATTATATATAAACGGAAACATCAACTGTGTCCAAAATTATTTGCAGTCATCTATATACAAAGCAAATTTTTGAAAGTTTGAAAAAGTTCAATCCCGTCATATGACACTGCATGTATATCCGCAACACATAATGGGTACTTTTAGAAACAGATTAAATGTTATAAGTTAAACATAATATAGATTTCAAACAGCAAGTATGTACAGAAATGCATACAAAAGCTCAACAGGTAATAGGAAGGCAATATATTTTTATTTGCTCGAAACCTTGCGTTATTTTGTAATTTAAAATTATCTTTCTACTGTTATTGAATGTGTGTACACGTGTATAGCTGAAGTAACGCTACCTGTTTTGGTATTAAATGAATCAAATGAATGCATATATCTAGTTGTAGTGGCTGTTTTATATTGAGTCTGTTTTTATACAGTTTATGACGAGAATATATGGGAAAATATCATGTTAAAGTTGGGACCATAGCTGGTCATTAGACACTTGTATTAAGTTAAGCAAATTTGAAAACAAATTTGGTTTATCTCCTTTTTATGTGTGTATATATGCGTCAGCAATATTCCTACAAAAAACGTTTTTGAAAACAGTTCAGGCCTCTTTTGTTTACTCATAGATACGATTTTAAAATAAGGCAAATAATAAACATATGCATTACCTTGTTTTGATCTTTTCCTCTTAGAAAATGTTTAACTAACTGAACAAAATATACTGAAATATATAAAAACGTTCGAAAATGCGGTCATTATTAATTTCCAATAAAAAATTTATAAAATAAATTTATTAGAAAATGATATCCTACTTAAAATGGTGTTCGTTTTTTTTTTAGTTTAAGTTAATAAACCAGATAAAGCTTAGATATTTTTCTCACAATATTGGTGATTTAAAGTTTATTCAGTTTGGCTAATGTAAACTGCACACTTTTTACTGACCTGGCTGTTTATGTTGCCTTATTAATATATATTTCTAAAAGATGTTAAGAAATGTGTCAATAAAAATCTAGACAACGTAACTCTAACAGAATCGCTTGTTAATGTACGTTCGTTTATGATTTTCAGTGATATTTGTAGTTTTGTTTCGTCTGTCATACTAAAAGTGCTCCACCTACCTCGGACGTGAATCAAGTTGGTTACTTGTTCAACGTTCAAAATTCAACATTCAAATAAATACAAAAGACCTCTTCTCTCAGTTCAACATTTAGCACTCCGCTCCTTGTTCAACATTCGCAGTTCCTAGTTCAACATTCGATTTCAGTTCCTAGTTCAACATTCGCAGTTCCTAGTTCAGCATTCGCAATTCCTAGGTCAGCATTCGCAGTTCCTAGTTGAACATTTGTAGTTTCTGGTTCAATATTCAAAATTTCTAGTTCCTCGTTCAACATTCGCAGTTCCTAGTTCAACATTCAATTTGCAGTTCCTAGTTCAACATTCGCAGTTCCTAGTTCAACATTCGTTGTCTCTGGTTCAATATTCAAAATTTTTAGTTCCTCGTTCAACATTCGATTTTTCAGTTCTTAGTTCAACATTCGCAGTTCCTAGTTCGACATTCGTAGTCTCTGGTTCAATATTCAATTCAACATTCGATTTTTCAGTTCCTACTTGTTTAACATTCGCAGTTCCTAGTTCAACATTCGTAGTTTCTGGTTCAATATTCAAAATTTTTAGTTCCTCATTCAATATTCGCAGTTCCTAGTTCAACATTCGTAGTGTCTGGTTCAATATTCAAATGTTTTAGTTCCTCGTTCAACATTCGTAGTTCCTAGTTGAGTGCTAAAAATTGAACTGATAGAAGAGGTGTTTGTTATTTATTTGAATATTGAATGTTGAACGTTGAACAGGTAACCAACTTGATTCTCGTCTACCTCGGTAGGTCGTAATACAGAAAGTACTGCTGCGGATTACATGTATGATCATGTGTCTGTGAGAGCGCACCACTACTTGCACAATCAAAACCCCTTTGTTTTTTTCGGGACAAACTAGGCACATAGTAGTTCCTGCTACAAAAAGATGAATTATTCTCACTTCCAATGCCCATGGATTACTTTTTGCAGACCTTTTTTCTTATTCAGAGTTTTTTATTGAAGTTTTTTTATAATATAGCTTAAATAGAGCTGTAATGCTCTCTATGTGCATTTTTTTGTCTATTCTCCAGAATTGTGCTTCTGGATCTGTTGGCAATAATATATATAATATACATAAATAAGTTTCTTTTTTTTGGACCGCGTCTATACCAATTCTGTATGCTAAAAAACCGATCTGCCGGATTGATCGAAACATATATATTGTGAAATTTTTAATTTCGTTCCAATCGCAAATATTTTGATTGAAGTTATATCAGCAGTTATTTACCATATCTTTTTACACTTTTTTACTTATTTATTCATTTATTTACTTTTATATTGGGTTTGGGTTACTGGTTAATGTTGTTCATTCGGTTTTCTTTTTTCTTTTTTCATTTATTTTCTACTGCAGAATAAACTGACAATATTATTAAACATAAGGAAACAAAGCGTAAGTTATTCAAAAACTGTAAAATTGAAAGGTATAAATGGTTATATAATATAAAATCTACATACTTTAAATACTAACATTTAAAATAAAACGAGACTGAAACCAGTCTGTATACATAGTTGTCATCATTTTAAAGCTGACAAGGGTCGTATTGTTTCCATATTTATGTTTAACACGGCTGGTAATCACGCTCATGCACTACCAAATGTGACGAAAAGAAATCGTAAGTGCGATGTCCGGTTATGGAAGAGAGGGATAAAATAAGTACTGTCTTTAAAAAGATAGTCGACGCATTCAACTTTTAGAAGTGTATGTAAAATAGCACGGAACTGAACAAACAACAATACGAAAAAACTTTAGCAATCGAAAGAAAGAGGCGAGAACATTAACGTTTTCCCTCATTAATGTGTGTGGGGGGAGGTAAACAATTAACCTGCTGCGAACTGTATCCAATCAAAATAAGGCTAAGAAGGTTGCTACATTGATGTATTAATCATGGACTTTTTAAACATGTTATTAAACAATAAGATATTATCAAAAAGAGGCTTTCCAATTAGAGCTCCCTCTCTTGTCTGCATGTGAATGACGATGAACGCAAAGAAAGAAGATAAGTATTAATAGCTTTATCAATCAGAGAGCTAACAAAAAAACCATATTTAAATAACCCCAATGAAAAGCTATTTCAGAAGCTGAAGACCACAATGCTAAAAAACACACAAACCTTTCTATGTTTTTTCTTGCGATATAGCGTATATATTAACTCGAAAACAAGGTAGTTAACATTTTAAAACTTCAAAACGCCATTTATTTTTTTAAAGAAATTTTATAAGCAAATACGCACTTACATGCATCAAGTAATATTCATTACAGTTTGTTTACTATTTAATTAATTTGACTATCTTTTAAAATGGGAACTTTAAAGTAAAATTTTTTAATTAGAATTGTATTAACATGAACACAAAATGTTAATTCAAAGCTAATTAAATGTGAATTGAAATCTGTAATGTGTATGCTATTCCAAAAATTGGTGAAGGAATAAATAATTGCAACGAAACCAGCAGTGAATTTTATCCTTAATTCTATGGGCTGTGCGCGTATAGTAAATAAAATGTGTTATCGAACCACTATGTCTCATGTAAGTCATTTGGCGTTCAAACAGTATCCAATGACCTAATTACCTTCGTGTAGGATCATTTGTATGACAATAATTTCACGATAGAAAGAGAGAGAGAGTGCGTGTGTCAGGCGGTAAAATAAAGTTTAATTACGACTACCAATTGTTTTAAAACACCAGTCTGTTAAAAATTGAGAAATGCAAATAGGGATACTTTTGAGAGTTTACCATTAAAGATTGTTCGAGCGCACAATGTTTTAGTATTTTTGTCCAATCAGAATGCAAGTTTGACTTCAATTACAGTATGTTGCCATGGGTAAGCGTCTTTTAGTTCAAAGGTCACAATGCGACAATACACAGACTGCATAGAAAAAAGTGTATTTTAGAAACGACAAAGTAAGGAATTTCGCTATATTCGTGATATAATTATCTTTTACTGATATATCGGTGATGTCTTTCTGTGACAATAAATTTTAATATATTTTTCCCAGGGGCATGAGAAAGATATAAGGAAAGAGAATTCTTGTTCTCAGTGTTTTTAAGGAATAAGGAAACATACGGTCTGAGTAAATGTAGCTTTATTAATTGCCTACTGAGACACAAATTAGGCAGTGGTAAATTATTTATCGTCGCTTGTCGATAAATCAGAGTAATTAACTTCTTGCATAAGATTGTATGTAAAAATATGTGTTGAGAGTGCAGATAGCATAACTTGGTTGAAGCCAGTATTTTGTTGTTCTTTGAAAAAAAGTATATTGAATTAAGTAAAAGAAACGTGACAACCAGGCCAAAACAGATTAAAAATTTAATGTTTTTTTTCTGTATGAAACATGAAAGGACCGTAATACATCTATTACCATTTACTACAAAAAAATCAATATCTGAATCTTCTTGGGGCTTGGATAGAATGTCTCTTTTTTCTCCAAGAAGAAAATTGAGCTAAATAGTATTTCTGTCTTTTCTGATTAATAATTTAATTTGTAACGTTTATAATTCTTGATCAGGTAATAGTAAATCAAGTCTGACCAATTTATAATATTGTTAATATTGATTAGTTCTTAAGTAGGAGTGTAACCATGTTTATTCGTCTATTTCAACTTTTGAAGTAGGCGTTACCAAACGTTTGGCTAATTACAGATTTAAACTTTTTGAATACCCTCATTTAGAGTGAAACCTTTGTTTTTGTTGCTTTTTTGCCAAAGTACAGCTGATCACAGATCCAACCTTAAAACCGACTGGAAACAGCGACCAAAACAACTATTAGACTGATTGATTGAATGTTTTATTAATGTCGAAAGAACACCATCTTAGCTATATTTTGAACAAGTTAAAGTTTACAAAAATCAACGAGAAAAGGTATTACCGAAGGAAACAATCGTTTGACTGCCACTGGAAACAGTATGGAGTATCGGGTATAAACGAAACAATTTAGCCTGTTTTTAGCGGCTGGAATTTGCCAACTGTTATAGGGATCTTATATCGCTCAAAAAGGAGCGTCACATTCTCTAACTACGTTACCCACTCTTTTCCACAGGCTTTCCTTATAGTTACCTGCCAATCCCACGACTATACGCCCTCCCCAATCTGCCAGTCGTGGACAAGTTGAGCCGATCTTGTCACAAATGTTCCCACACAGGCAAAGTACTAAAATAGTGTTTTCCTGCATGAAGCATATAATTTTACTTCTTAGATCTATAGTCAATTTTGTTAATTAAAGCTAAATACAACATTGGTTTTCGTCCGATTATTAATAATGTTTGTTTATTATCTTATTACACGTGTATATGTTATGTATTCATATCTAATCAAAGTTAAAGGCGAAAACAAGATGTAAGACTTTACTTACCTAAAGTTTCAAAGTTTAAAATCGTGTTATGATGAATATGCATCAAATGCGGTCTTTATTTAAAACAAACAAAATGTCCAGTTTCATTTTGTAAAAAGTTTTTAAATGGTCATTTGTGTTACAAAAAATCATCAAATATTATATTTTAACATATTGTCATACAACAAATTTCAAGGTCAGAAAGAAAAAATAAAAGCATATTTTACACATCGAGGTACATAATAATTTTAAAATTTGCTATTCAGTGTAAAAACCATAACTGAGAATATAATATAGCATTCTTCTCATTCACATTGCCTGGTTATGTTTATGTTTAGTCTAAATATATAAACTAAAGATCATTTTAGACCAATACACTTTTCTAAATGACCCGTGTAATGATAATTTCTAGGATAATGTTCAGGCTAACGTAAGACATAAACAAAGAATATATTTAGTAATGCCAAAAGCACAGTTTCTATTTCTGCAGTCAGATATATATCAGGCTTTTAACACAGCAAAGAAGATACATATTTAATTTTTAATTTAATAATTGCCAGAATTAAGGTACATTATTTAAGAAATAAATAGTGATGAGTGTAAGAAATATTAAAATTAGTATGTAATGTTCAGATTAAATCAATAGGCGACCTGATAACAAATCTTCTTTTGAAAACTCGTACTTTTTTCTGTGGCAGTCAAACTTTTGTTGCTTAACTCATCCTCAATATAGCTTAAACATTCCAGCAAACAATTGTAAAGTCGGGGTTGTACATTATCATTCAAAATACCAAATAATATATCACCAGTTAACACCATAAAAAGGAAAACATACAGTTACGTACAGTCCTAACATAACATAAAGTTAACTGAAACCAGTCTAAATCTCTGGTCA
Source organism: Limnoperna fortunei (assembly GCA_944474755.1). NCBI lineage: Eukaryota > Metazoa > Mollusca > Bivalvia > Mytilida > Modiolidae > Limnoperna > Limnoperna fortunei. The sequence continues at coordinate 33,228,244 of OX104114.1, read as the reverse complement.
AAATCTCTGCTTTTTGACAAAAAACCAGTCATTTTGACCGCTTTGACTGGACAAAATTTTGTCCAAATTTCTGTTTGAAATATGGTCAAATTCTCTGCTTTTGTCAAGTGGACAAAATCGGTCCAAATCTCTGCTTTTGTCAAATTGACAAAAACGGTCCAAATCTCTGCTTTCAAATGTCACGTGACAAAAATGTCCAGTGGAGACAAAATTGTCAAAATCTCCGCTTTTCAATTGTCACGTGACATATTTTGCATATAAATTCAATCCTGAAACCTTGGCAATACCACTAAAATACATATTCAACATATGATATCAATCCTAACACCTTAGTGATGGAATTAAAAACCTTATTTCACATATTAAATCAATCACAAAACTTTTGCAATACAATTAAAATCTATTTTTTACATATAAAATCTTTAGCGAGTCTAAAGCAATGTAATCAAAAAACCATATTTCACATATAAAATCACTTTGGACACCTAAGTGATGCAATAAAAACTATGCTTAACATACAAAATCACTAATGAGACTATTGCAATGAACTTAAAAACTATATTTCACATTTAAAATCACTCTGGAGACCTTAGCCATGCAATTACAAACCATATTTTACATATAAAATCAATACTGAGACCCTATTGATGGAATTAAAGCCATGCATATTTAATCCTAAACCTTAGCAATGCAATTAAAAAATATATTTAACATATAAAATCACTAAATTAATAAGACTATAGCACTGTAATCAAAATCCATATATCAGATATCGTAAAATAACTCTAGAGACCTAAGCGATGCAATTAAAATCCATATTTAACATATAAAATCAATCTCGAGACTTTAGAAATGCAACTAGAATCCATATTGCACATTTAAAATCATTCCTGAAACCTTGGTTATGCCATAAAAAAACAACATCTTACATATAAAATTATTCTGGAGATAATAGGAATGCAATTAAAAACCATATTTCACAAATAAAATTATTACTGTGACCTAAGTGATGGAAATAAAAACTATATTTTACATATAAAATCAATCATGACACCTGAACTATAGAATTAAAAACCATATTTTACATATAAAATCATTCCTGATACCCAAAAGATGCAATCAAAAACCAGTATAAAATTGCTTTGGAGAATTAAATGAAGCAATTAAAAACCATAGTACACATGTAAAATTAAGCCAGTGATCTTAGCAATGCAATAAAAAACCATATTCCACACATAAAATCGATTCTAGGACCTTGCAAATGCAAATAAAAATAATATTCAACATATAAAACAGGCTTGAGATTTTAGCGTTGCAATTAAAAATCATTTTACACATATAAAATAAATCCTGAGACTTTGGCGATGGAATTAAAAACCACTTTACATGTATAAAATCAATCCTGAGACCAATTAAAAGCATATTTTACATAAAAATTTAATTGTGAGACCTAAGGGATGCAATTAAACAAATATTACATATATAAACTCACTCTCAAGACCACTGAGATGAAATTAAGAACCATGTTACACACACTGGCATAGACAAAATGTGAGTGTTACAATTGTAAATATAAGTGTCACTCAAAGGGTTAGCAAGTTGACAAAGTGGAAATAAATTTCTAAAATAAAAAATGTCTAGTGGACAAAATTGTAGGAACGAAAAATGTCCTGTTGACAAACTCGTCACGTGACAAAATTGTCAAAAGAAAAAAATTGTCCAGAGGACAAAAATTGTCAAAAGAAACAAAAAAGTCCAGTGGACAGAAATTGTCAAATGAACAAAAATGTCCAGCGGACAGAAGTTGTCAAAAAATTGACAAGTGGATAGAAATATATTGTATAAAAAATTGTCAAAAAAGACAGCCCTAGTTAACTTGCGTTGTCTAATTCTCTGCTCGAAGTTAACATAAAGCAGTCAGAATCACTCCTTTACAAGTTAACTAGCATGTTATGTTAGGACTGCACCCAACTGTAACTATACTTTGTGTAAACCTAAAATTCTATATTTTACTGTTCGACTTTTTGTCTTTACATGCTAGTATCCTCACACACATTAAATTTAATGCCTAAGTAATTCTAAAGAGTATTATCAACTTCAATAGCGGTTCCAATGTACATAAAGTCATCATCACTACTTTCACTACTGCTACTGCTTAGCTGCTCAACCGCGGCAGCCAAGACATTGATATCTGCATAATCCGTCCTATTTTCTATTCCTCGAATGCGGGTATTATTTTCTTGAGTTCTAAACTGTATTTCAACGTAATTAGGATTTCCCAGAATCTATAAAAACGAATTAACAATTAAATATTCATAAATGCAGTGCTTTTCTATCAATGATATAACAATGTAAATAATTACTGTGTAATTCACTCTGTCTTGTCGAAACATTTACTTGTATTTTGTAAAAGGCTTGGGGACTGCTTTAAATTTTGTATACAATATGAACCTCAAAATGTGCACAAAGCATAAAATTACAATCCAAATTTTTTCAATGATCAATATTTTCCAGAATAATTTAAGAAATTGTGACGTCATGTTGTTGCTATTTTTTATTCATAACAATATGGGCGATTCAAATATTGTTGGCGTGGCTAGAAAATACAAAACGTACAGTTGCATGCGACACCTGGTATTTGTTGAATAAAACTCTGGTTGCAGGATAAATCATAATTATGTCATTAAGATATAAAATTGTCTTTGGTTTGATAAATGAAATTGGAAACGCCAGTATACTTCAATAAAACAAACTACCACCGAATAAAAGGGCTAACATGTCTTGTTTTATTTCTGAGAAGAAAACCTTATTTTTCATTTTGATACCGCCTGAGGTTCTTTTTATACATGTATGTGCCTACTTGCCGTTATGTCCCAAAACTGTTTTTCATTGTACATTTAAATCATCCTAAAATATATCGTACGAATAGATCGCATTTATCGTTTGATATATTTCATAGAAGCAAACTTTGCGGTGTTAAATGATTTGCCGTAACGCTGTTGTGCTAAACGTGTATTAATCTCATTGTGGCCGAGCACCTTGCACTATTTTTGGCGTTCCAGTAAATCTGTATCTGTCTTATAAGTAACTTATATGTATAGAAATTGCCCAATATTTTAAAACGGAGGGGAATAAATAATGTTAATCTTAAATGTTATGTGTTATAATATTGAAATCTTAGTTTGGTTTCTGGGTTTTATATTTAACATTATTTCACCTTTTAGTTTGACTCATGTGATACATTTTTGTACTTACCACTCGGTCATTGAGTCCTACAAAACCATAAGCAAGTGTATTAAGGTGACATTAAGTAACATAATTAAAATTACAACAATAACATCATGTAAGGAATAAACACATGATAAGATATACACATTAGAAAATAAAGGGTATTATCATAGTATGTATAGTAGATATAACGTCAGATGATATTTAATTGCATAAAATTACAAATATTGCAAATAATTTGAAATTTAATTATGGACCCATACAGAAACAAGCATCAAGCAACATTTGTTACCTAACAATATATTAGCCCAAATCATAAAAAAAGGTAATATTAAAAAATTTCGACTAATAAACCAGACTGAATGTATGTTTCTTTCTAAGCATGCTTTAGGTTTTAAAATAACGGATTAATTAATAATTACTGTTTGCAAATTCAGAGTCGTGTTGCTCCTCCACAGGTTGGCGCAAATCTGAAGGTATCGGTATGCCATTCGCTGTCATAGACACTACGTTGCTGACAATTCTTCCTAATAAAATAAATGTTCTAAAAAGATATTTGCAACTTCATTTCAATGAATTTTAGAATATTATAATACTCATATCAATTAATTGTTTATGAAACGCAACATAGAAGCACAGAATTTAACAACTATTTAAAATAAATTTGACAACTAGTAAAAGTAGACACGTATGCTTGTATTAATTTTAATAATCATTAGTTTTCCTAACGTCTTCGTAACTGCTGATAATTCATACTTAGATAATCTATACGAATTTTAATGTTGCATTAACAATAAATGTATACTACACATGTTTCTCAGAATAAATGTCTCGACTCCAATCTTAATTGACAAGGATTGCCAGTTTTCCTACCGCAGGTCGGGGGTTTTCTCTGGGTACTTCGGCGTCCTCCCCAATAAAAACTGGACGCCATGATATAGCTGAAAAATTGCTGACAGTGGCGTTAAACACCACAAAACAAACAAACAGAATAAATGTCATTTTATTATTACCTTCATTGTTATTGTAAAACTCTTCGCTGAAATAGTAAAATAAATCTATTGTACCAGATATCTAAGTTCAAGTGTAATAACGCTAAGCCCTCGTTTGCATACATTATTTAATTATTATTGGCTCATTAAATTGAGTTAACACTTTTTTAATGTCCACGAGCTAACTTAACAATGGAGTTTACAATTAAAATTAAGCATATCTTTTAAAAGTTTGTCGGATAACATTTTATGCACATGTTTACAAAATGCTACGTTTATAAGCATTGTGGTACGGAAATGAAAAATGGCACAACTCCACAGACAGACTAATGTAATTCTTATATACCTGTCGATACTTTGTCCTTTTCTGGCTGCAAGTAAATTGTGAAACAAAAATATTACTGGGGCTCATTTAGTGAAATGAATACTAACGAATTTCATTTCAATAACTGAATTATATTCGGTGCACAAATGACAAATTTTTTTGAAAATCATTAACACAAATCTTCTCATTAAAAAAAAGTTGCTTAATGCCAGCTTAAAGATTGTTGTAAAGTTAATAAATGAACCATTCATTGATTTTACTTTCTAAAAACGTATATTACGTGATTTTATCGGTTTTTAAAATGCGATTGGTATTCAGATTCACTGGGGCAGTCACTGCTGTTAAATACGTATTCTTTATTACTGAAACAAGATGTTGATTTTACTTTTCAGACGTTCTATGGAAGTAAGAGTCTCGCAGAATCATCGGTAGTCTTTACTAGTAGGATTTGACTATTTCCTATACAAGACAATTGGTTTATTATATAAGGCAAGAATTGCTTACTCGACGGTGCAGTTTAATAAACCAATAGCTTTTATTGCGTTCGGGTTACTCACTCTCTATTTTTGTATTTCTGATTTTACTTTCGTATATTGTATATGATTGTGTAAATCCGGATTTTTGATCGTCTCTTGATTTTCTGCTTTTCTTGTCTACTTATATACCTTGACGTATGTACCATAAGAACGATGCAATTATACTAATGATCAAAATCCCGAGACATGTACTGCCTGCACTCAAAAAATAGATTTCTTTTGTCTGTACCATGCCGCCTACAATCGTAAAGACATAATGTTGTGGTTAAGCAGTCAGACTGTATCTAAACACAGTTTAAATACTACTGTGTATTTGTCAGCGTATTATCCTTAAAACGAGTGTCTTTCAATTGGCTTTAATTTACATTTAATAACCGTGTGTACCCTGTCTTACAAAATAACGTGATTTGGTACAAATCCCATTTTTGTGTTCCTGTATCTACGTGATTTACATTTGTAGATATTGTCTCAGTTTAATTAAGCGCTTTAGTACAAACCAGAAAATGTTTTATCCCTTTTCGCGGGTTATGAATGTCGTCAGTATTTAACAACTAAACTAAATCAAAAAATGTTAGTGTAAAGGAAATCTCAAACAAATCAGTATTTACTTTTTATTAACAATTGAAATCTTCTATTTGCAGGTTGAACGGTCTACATGGGTTGATTCTCAATATTAGGTTAAATAGAGATGAAGATGTATACAATTACCCTCGTATTACTTTATATAGCATATTTAACTTAAATATCTTCCAACAACACCATTAACAAAATGACGATAATACAGATTCAAATATAAACAACAAAACCCAACATACACATTAACAGGAAGTTAGTATAAAAACCAAACGAAAAGCTAAGGAAGACTTAGATGCTCTGATAAATCAACAATAGGCTTAACCATTTCATTTTATACTGCGTTATATACCATCGGTATAGACATTTTGTCACTTGCGGTAATTGCTGCATGTTATGTGTTTGTTCCGTCATGTTTGGCATTGCATGATGAGCTGACGTCATCCGTCTTAGAAAGAGAATTTTTTAAAGTGTTAATGTGGTATTTTGATGTCAATTAGAGTGCTTCCAACAACATAACACTGAAATTTTTTGTCATCCTATAACAAAGGAAACTTACTGATCTGTTATTTTTTCACCAAAAATCATCAACAGTAATTCTTGGGCGTCTTGGTAAATTAGAAGAGCAGTAGAAATGTTTATCTTCATGGTAATTCAATTTGATTATGTAAAACTGAAAGGGTTCTGGATGTAGTAGGAGGCTTTTAGAAATAACACATATATTAATCTACATTATCTAAGTTGTTTACCTACTTTTACTTCTGATGGTAATATTTGTATATCCTGTACTTGTTCCAGCCTTGTTACTGCCACTGCATGAATAGTTACCCTCGTCAGACTTGGAGACATAATCAAACTTTAAAATTCTTGATGTGGCATTAAGATTTAGAGCGTTGTGGTTCCAGGCATATAACAGTGACGTACCACTATTTTCATCGTTACACACAATTTCAAGCCGTTGACCCTCTATTATTGTTCCTTCGGGTACAGCATCTATACTTACAACTGGTTTTACTGGAAAAATAAATCAAATAGTAGAAAATGTTAGAAAATTGTTAGACTGGTAAAAGGCAAGTCTTTAGAAACAGTGTGTGGTAGTTTTATAATATGAATTTGTAAGGATCATCAGTAGAAAGTTTTCCAAATTATTAAATTGTGCGATCTGATTTGCGATTGTCTTTATACTATTATATTTGTTGAAATGCATATATAATGAAACAATATTGTATTATATCTACCAAAGGATTTTGCAGGTACATTTTACATAGTGTTTCACATGTTAAATAAATACAGTTTTAATAACGAAACCATGAATGAATTCGTTGCGAGTAATGCGATAAAAACTGAGCCCACGGGACGTGGCTTCGTGTTATAAACTAGAGATTTTACGCAGTAGCCAAGAAAAAAACCGGATCCTTTTTGTATCCATATTTTCGAGTTAAGACCCTTTATACATGTATATAGTTTTAAGAAAACAATATAAAAATAAATTGCTTTCAAACTAACTTTAAATTAACGAAATTTAACATGTCTGCAGAATATAATTTACATAGTAGAAAAACATTTGATCTCAAACTTAGTTCTGATTTATAACAAAACCAGTGGTTTTGTTAGAAATAAATATTTTATTTCCTTACCAGAGTATCTGTATTCCGCAATAATGTCTGAATACTTGTTCTCATGAAATGTAAATAAGAGCAAGTTAATTGCTAATGTTCACTACACATGTGGAATTATTTGGTCTTTTTTTCTTTAAGCTACATTGTAACTTACAAAACTTTGTCAAACAATTGTTTACATATACGTACATGTGAGGTGCAGTGTTGCATGGAAAGATATTGGTTCTTCTGTATATATATTGTTTGCACTGCACGTGATGTTTTCTAGGTGGTCAGTCCTTGATGGCGTAAATGAATAAACCAAATATCTAGGTCCTCCTTCAGCGAGAATTTTGGAATTTTTAGTTAACGATATTGTTTCGTTGTCAGGAACTCCACTGATAACAGAACAATGGATCTTCATATCGATACCTTCAAAACCACGTAACAAATGTCCAGCACTGGTATCTTCTTCAATCATGATTTTCCTAGGTTTACCTTTATATTTCAATGAAATAAAACCTTGAAGCAAATATTAGAATTCCGTAGAATGTACTAAAAGATCAATCAAAACTTTCCGATCCGTTTTTATGTGCTAATACTATAGTTAAATCCTTTACTGTTTCCAACTTTTTGAGGAAGAGTAAAGAATCAATGGAATTATGCAAACTTTATAAGACAACAATATCATCCCAAACACCAAAAAACAAAGCATTGAATGGAATTTTACAAGTTCCAGTAATTCGTCTACGATATATCGATTAAATCGAAATTTAATGAAGTTATTTTGTTATCCCATGAATGTTTATCCCAAATGTGCACCCTGCGCTGCACTAACGGTAGTCTCGACAGCTAGACGTTATACCCCGCATTATTTGTCGGTTATATACAGCCTATTCAGTTTACAAAGCCTTGTAAAATTACTATTAACATGACCTTATATAAAAGATCAAGAATGCAACAAAGCGGGTGTTTAATTTACCCGTTGCGCATGAACATCGTATGTAAGATATTATCACAACCAACTGTATTCTTAAAGTAAACTTCACACTTTACAATATTCGGATACGTGTGTCGATAAGAATGAAATAAGACATATGAAAATGAATTATTCTAACATTATCATGTACAAATGTGTACTCCAAGAATCAAACAGTTAACTTCTGGTTGTGTATTTTACGCGTATTTTCCTCCATATAGAGAATAAAAACGAGTTATAAACCAATAAAAATATTGAATATTTATCATTTTTTATAATTTTGAAATCAATTTTTTGTCGCCTACATAGTCTGTAAAAGGATAAGGGAGAATCTTGAACATTACTCCCTGTTACGATTCACAGTGTTCGAATTGAAACCAATAACCGCAATTATTTTAATATATTTGGTCAATGGTCTTTCATTTTTGAACTACTTTAAAAGCATCATTTCGTTCTAATTAACAACACTCACATAAAAGACAGGTATATGAATGCCGTAATGTACATACTTTGTCGTCACACGTCAATTAAACTCCACACGCCTCCCGTACAATTAAAGACAAAGCAAAGCCAATCGGGTAATAATTGGATTATCCCAAATAATAATCTTTTGTTTACACTAAATAATGTACAACAATTGCACCAAAAATACTGATTTTAACATTTAGTGTACATTAGATCTGGCGATCCACAAATTTATGTGTCCAACGAAATGGATTTTTACTCAATCCAAGAAAATTGATACCAACGAATAATAATGAAAGCATAGTATTGCGTTTCATTCTAACCGAACCAAACTTACTGATAACCTTTTATGTGAGTAAATTTGGGGTTGATTTAGATGTATAAATGTTATGAGTAAGATTTGCAAACGTGTGAAATGTTACTACAAAAAAATTAAAAGTAGTAAGAATTTCCGTACTTACGAAAAAGCTTGACTAACAGTCTGGATATGACACATGGTTGATCAACGATTGAGGTACATTCGTATATACCTTCATCATCTTTAGAGGCCTTTCTTATCTCCATGTCGTAATTCTCCTTAATATACAATCGATTTCTTACTGACTGTGGAAGGTCTCTTCTTATATTTGTGTTACTTATATATACCACTGGGCTTCATAAATTACTTGTTTTTTGCTAACGCATTCTTGGACTTTTAGAGGGACAGTGTAATCTTATAGTCGAGCCAGCTGCGAAGTATATAGTCTCGTACATTTCTAAAATACATTTAGTTATTATATTTGAAAATAAAAATATAATTTACTTTTCACTATCACAATAATTATTATCGAAAATAATGTTGAAAACAGGAGCAGAAAAGGAGTTAGTTTTGAAATCAATTGATAACAGCCGGTATTATATACCCGATAACCTAATACTTTTCCCTGTTCAATGAAATTCCGCTGCTTAACTGATAAATTTAAAAATTAAATATGTTTAAAGAATTGTAATTACATACGTGTACTAACAAATAATTTGTCACAACTTTTTTTACTTTTGATTGACACTGGAACTCGAGAGACGTCAGCATATTGTTGCCGCAGTAACTATGCTTGTATATTTCCCACTAACGTATATATATACCTACCTGCACGAACGAAACACAATGAAAAAGCCAGGTGAAACAACCTCATCTCGCAGATTAAATCTGCAATAACAACTTCAAAAATGAAATACATTATGAGAAAGTGTGCAACAACAAATTCAAAAACGCCTGAAACAAATGGTTATTTTTCAAATTATGCCATATAGCGATGTGCATATCATTGTATCGTTGAATATTAAGTTTATAAACCATTGTAACCATTGAAAAAGTATGCTTGATAAAATAATTATTGCACTGTGAAAATCCTATAAGCGTTAGCGTGAGTTATGAGACGCCGAGAAAAATGGTACCTGGCATGTATCTGACAAAAAAGAAAATTTAAGAAACACAATACACGTACAAATAGAAAAATAATTTCAAATCGTATATTGTTAAGACAAAAATATTAAAATCGTTGTGTTTGTAAAAAAAGATTTCTACGAAATATGAGTTATAGAATTAAATACTGCTACCTTCATTGCAATTTCATTGGGAAGAAATTTTTCTCAAAAGAGAACAACAGACTTGTATGACCTTTACAAATTCAGTCAATTTGCACTTGATATAATTTTTAAGCTTAAAAATGTAATTCAGTACAATTACCACAAATATTATGAATTATACCCTGTTTGAATTGCGTCCGTATTTTCAGTTTTAAAACTAAATGTTTAAAGAGTATATTTAAAACAAAAACAAATATAAACAAAAGAGTGTGATTATCACAATTATTTGAAAAAAATATTTGACAAAATATATTTAGGATATTTAATTTTAAACACTTAAAGACTCTCGTGCAATAAAGATTTCGAACAATACATCTCGACTAGATTAATAACAACCAGACTATTTACCAGTATCAGATTATCGCGTTATCGTAGGGCAAAATTTAGCTGTTCTTACAGCTTAATGAATGAGCAAATTAACGTGTACTAAAGCAGACAAACATAAAAATAGATTGTGACAATATATTAGTTAAGTGCTTACATGTGTAAGTGTTCCGACTGACTGTATTGTAAGTGTACATGTAAAAGTTAAAATCCTATTTGTTATCAAAAATGAGAACAAAACTCTCAATTGAAAAGCGACCATGATAAGTGTTATATTTCCTTGTTTAGTTTCAATGTTTGTGTAATTATATTTCCGTATACGATCGTCAGTGTGGCTACAATCTTGAACAGGTTTGAAGATTCAAGCCTTCTTTTAGTGCATAACAACATGAATACACCTTAAAACAGTAAAAGTACAAGTGAAGCAAATCAAGTTTTTTTCTTTAAACGCTGTCATTTTTTGCAATATAGCATCCAAAACAAAAACTAAACACGTGTTAATCAGACATGTTTATTTGTATTATGGTTAGTCTGTTATGTTTGTTTTGGTAACATTTCATTTAATGACTTTTCTTTCTAATCGAGAAATCATTAAAACATGTATGTAAGGACCAATACAACAAACAATTGACCCGGGTGTTACATACATATATGTAGTAAAAGGTGTTAAAAAAAATCCATCAATCAGAAAGGATTTTATAATGGCAGCAATGTTGAGATATTGCATCAATAATGCAAAATTTGGCGACTAGTTGCATTCAATTAATCGAAAATAGCTTGTAATTAAAGACGCCACCAACTTGGTCCACCTCTTTCTTAGACCTTCTTCTAGAAATAGATTTTTGAATACTCTACGACAATTGTGATGACTTTAACTTTCCAATTGTCATTCCATTCATCAATAGCAACATTCCGGCAGCTCCAGCTGATGGTGTGTACATTTGACAACTTATACTTTAGTCTAGATCCTGCGATCGGTTTTTCAATTTTCTAGATCGATCACTGCTGTTGACTACTAAACTACTCAAAAAAGGGTTTGTTGTAGCTAAATAGATGTTATCCCTCTAGAAGTTGTATGGTCGTTACCGTGACTTTTCTGTTCTTGCGTTTTTGGTTGTGATTTGTGTTTTATATGTTTGTCTATATCCAGATTTGTAATTGTCCCTGACTTTTGACCATGGCTGTTCGGTCGAATTTATCGATATTTGTCTTCAATCCTTGACTTTCATGTTTATTGTTTGTTTGTTTATGATTTGCTCAATTTTAGCCATTTTATAGCGCTTAGGTTGGACTTTGGAAGATGAAAACATCAAACTTTCAGCTTAGGTTTGAATCGAGTACACCGTGCCGAAAGATAGGCTTGAACCCGTAGCCTAAGTGTTTATAGGCAACGTGATCAACGACTAATTACATTAACCATTAGGCCATCGATGCCTCGGCTCACCGTTGACAAGCACGCGTTCAAAAGATGACTGACTTCATTCATCACTCGGAAATCGGTCGTTATGGGTTCACATAGACAGTGATTGTCATTTTTAGCTTAATATTTTTTCAAATATCCTGATTTTTTTTTAATAAAGTTTTTTGAAAGAATAAAAAGCTGCTTCAAATTAATACTTTAGGATAAAAAATACTGTGCGAAGTTAGACAACTATTTGTGAGCGTAGTTATTGAAAAGTTGTAGATTGACAGAATGTAAGGAAATGTAACACCCTTAGCTTTTAAAAGAACCTTTTTTCAAACAAATTTAATTAAGAAACTTGAAACAAAAGTAACCCTTTGTTATCACACTTTTGTTTCGATGCACTTGTGTTGTATTAATCATTTATTTTTAAAACATATAGATGGGTATCAGAAAAGAAAATATGTAGTACCGATGCAGTTTTTTCCCTTTTAAAAACAATCCATTCTTCTAAAGCCTAAATAGCTTTAAAAAATCCATTCGTCTGAAGCCTAAATACCTAGCTGGTGTATAATCTCCTTAAAGTTTTATCACTTTCTTTAAATGACTTAAGTAGGAGTCGCGGCAGGCTATGAAGATGACGACGAGGGTCTATACAAGGAATACTGATTATAATTTGCTGGCCATTCTACGTAGGCTAAACTACAAAAGTAGTCCCAAAAAGTGTTTAAAATTGTTATAACGTGAGTGTCTTCTTTGTTTAAATATCTGAAATACCTTGACAATAGAGATAATGATGAACGTTTCCATCATTAAACAATATTTGTCTTAACGTAAACTTTTTAAAAGAAAACATCATTTGTTATTTTTAACTTTAGTCAACTCAGTAGTTGCAATAACGCAATAACTGATTCAGGCTACATGAAATCCTCATCATAAGTGTCGCTGCTGCTGCTGCTGCTGCTTAGCGGATCAACCCTGGGGCTAAGAAATTAATGTCTGCATAATTTGCTCTAGATTCTAATCCACGTATGCTGTAGTTACTTCCTTGTGCAGCACCAAATTCTACATCTGCATAGTTAAGGTTAGCAGGAATCTATAGATAAAAATATAATGAAAATAATTTAAACAATCAAAATTTAGTTAATTTGATCACATTGTTTAAAAAATCAGTAAATATTTGTTAAAAAAAATACCCAGCGTAACAATTTACTATGAAATTTAAAGGAAATTAATATATATATATATATATACACATGTACTATGTCTATGTCTATGATTCACCCCGGTTAATGAAGCTATATTTTTATATAGCGGATTTGGCCGAGGGGTCTAGACCGCTGGACATAGTGCAGGCGAATTGGTGCCACAGTGTCACAACGGTGTGAGTTCGAATCCCGCTGAGGGAAAGCAAAAATTTGACAGTGTTAAAAATCTAATTCAAACAGTGTTGGGCTTAATTTGTAGACGTATATATAAATATTTGATATTAACCCTGTATTTCTGATGTTTCAGAAATCCGCTGGATAGATATATTATATGGTTGTCACAATACATAGACGTTTGTATAAAATTTACTTACTGTGACTGTATGACGAGTAACTTTGTCATCCTATATAATATATACAAAAATGCTGAATTAGATTACTGTCAGATTAATACGTATTGGTTACGAAAATTCCATCGTCACACGCTAGTTCACATGTACTATGTCTATGTCTATGATTCACCCCGGTTAATGAAGCTATATTTTTATATAGCGGATTTGGCCGAGGGGTCTAGACCGCTGGACATAGTGCAGGCGAATTGGTGCCACAGTGTCACAACGGTGTGAGTTCGAATCCCGCTGAGGGAAAGCAAAAATTTGACAGTGTTAAAAATCTAATTCAAACAGTGTTGGGCTTAATTTGTAGACGTATATATATATATATATATAATAAACCAATTTTAAATGCTAACAAACAAGCTTTGGCGATTGTAATCTATAGTTGAATAAAGCGTTCAATTGTCTTCTAACTTACCCGATCAACAACTGGTACAGTTTCACCTGTAAAATATATACATGATAAATGTTTGGTTCGTATGCATAACAGAAAAAGTTTTAAATTGAATGGTGAATGAAATTAACACAGCAATTTTTGACGTAAACTTCAATTAGAATTTAAACGACTTGTACAAATGTAAATTAAGCTTTAAAGTAAAGATAATTGTACCTATTATGGTACATTTTATATAATATTTGGAATTTTAAACCAGTGAAGGTGATGTTTTTCTTAGTGACTTCACTTGCATGTTAGTATTTCTAACATGACTGTATTCTTTTATCATGAAAAAATAATTGTTATGTCTTTTTTTATATCGACTACAATGTATACATTAACTGTAAAACAGACATTTTGTAAATCCACATCACTAAACGTGATAGGCTTGATGAAATTCTCAAGTTTAGAAGCCTAATTCGGTAAGGTCAACACTGCCGTACAGTCAATAAGCTGGTAAAAACATGTATTACCTTTCGCCTTTTGTATGAAAAATAGCAAGAAAACCGACAGAAGAACAAACGCTTTAAGTCAAGGAACAATTGCAAACACGGATATCGACCAACACAAAAACAGAAAGCGGGTAACCTGAACCCAATGAAAACCATGGATGCACTCATGTGCTCCGGACGAGTAAGCATTGCCTTCTTCTAGTTAGATACCTGTCAAGTTAGTGTCATGCCTAGAAAAAGTCAAGTCTAGAAATAGGAAAGACTGCCAATGACTCACCAAAAATGTCAGGTCGTAATTGAGAGATGATTTTCCTATAATGAGATATCAAGTCAGAAATTCAGAACGGATAACATCAACCTATGTACAACATAGCTCTGTTTAGTAGCTTAGAAGTTAACAGCTGTGCGGTCTAGAAAATCGGTTTATCCTATCACAGGATCTGTCGTAACATGTAAGTTGTGAAATGTACACACCATATTCCGGTGCTGTTGGAATATTGCTAGCGATGAACAAGAAGTTGATATTTGTTGCAGTCATAACTTTTTTTAATTTACAAAAATGACAAATATTTATTATGGTAATTAATTCGGAAATACTATAATGCCAAACATAGGGTTTGTCTGTAAACGTACTTCAATATACTTTTTTAATTTACATGTACCATAAAAGTATTCTTTTGTAAAAATGACACTAAATCGGATCATGATCAAACATTTTGAAAATTTAATACTATTATAAATGAAAAATGCGCGAAGCCATATTGTTTAAAACTAGTTTCCAATCGTTAACTTTGTTTTTACACAATTGTAAAATGTAAACCTGAATCGGAAACCATTAGACCGTGAAAACAAATCTTGATAGATACACTACAAACTAAAACGAACGGCAAAATACAGAGAAAAGGTAAAAACCCCCAAACCTAATAAAAACATGGATGCACTTATATGTTAATGAAAGTAATCTGTGCCTACCCTAATTCGATACCCGTTGAGTTATATATAGCCAAGTCCATGAACAAGTTAAATTCAGGAACTTGCAACCCATGATTTAGAAAAAATTTCTGACCGCATTTGGGAGTTGGATTTTCAATGTCGATTGACTAACTCGTGCTAAAAGCACAAAACCTTTGAAGATATGCAATATCAATCTATGGACAACAAATCCCTTTCAGACTAGATTGTCAGTCAAGAGCAGCATCCGGTCTAGAAAATTGAAATTGAGACTGCACTATCTAGCATAACGTATGAGTTGTGAAATTTTAATACCATACGCTGTAACTGATAAAATATTGCCTTCAATAAACGGAAAGTTGAGTACAGAGAAATTGAAGAAATGGCGTCTGTCGAAGAGTCTAATTTTGTTTGTAGTTTTCCGTTTGAGTCTATTCTAGAAAAAAGGTCTAAGAGGGTGACTTGATTATATCGATAGTTTTCTAAATTTTACGCTCACTAAGTTAGATAAAATGTAAAAAAGTAGTCACCGAGCACACAAGTAAAGAGCAAAAGAAGAGCACAATTTGTAACCTTTGGCATGCCGTTACTCTTTTGAAAAATCCGCCCCTCCAAACATGAAATATATGTTGTCTATGACAAAAATCTAACATAGATATATTTGGTCTTCACAGAATTGATTCTTTTATCATGATAACAAAGTTTGTTATGACTTATCACTATACATAATGGAAACATCGCATTTTTACATGATGTTACTTCGAAAAGCGACCCATACCTTTAGATGTCGACAACTTGTTTTCAACATCTTGACATAGAAACAGTTATCAGTATTACTATTTCTAAGAATTATGCTGAGGATGATTCGAAAGAAGGCAAAAAGGTACATGAGTGTTTAAACACTGTTTTACAGGAATTGCAAAAAAGGTGTTCACGAAATGTTGATCATGACGAAACTTTTAAATGATGGATGGCATTAACGAAACTACTGAAATTCTTTGAAAGGTTTTAAAAGATATAAGCACGGGTTACTTTTTATTTCTTGGGGGGTCGTGTTGCAAAGGTTTGTCCGACTCTGGATTAATAAATATCCCTTTTTTCATGCTATATTTTGTACGACTACAGCTGTCACAAAACGTACAAACACGATTTTTTTCATTAAAAGTCTACATTTTTAATTGATTTTTAATAACAGCCATTTTCATTAATGCTGCGTTCAATGCTTCATAACTGTAATTAACTCCAAATATTAAATGTATATATTTTGTACCTTGGCTAGTTAAATAAAGTGCATAGGAATTCAAGTATTATATTTTATAGAAGAACAACGTCTTACCATTTGTATTTTGTCCTTGGTGCGACGGAGATGGTACATAGTTCCCCATAATATACATATCGTTTTCAACAGCTTCTCCTTTAAAGGTAAAACTGTATTAACTTGCGTTGCATCGTTCGATTCCCCCAAAAGAAATATTAGTTTTAAATTTGATTTGTTAAGTCGGCTTGCAAGCGAGTAATAGGAATTGTTATAATCAGATTAAATATTACGCACATTTTTTTAGATGTATACAAAATGTTTTTAACGCATTTACTAGGTAAACATATTGAATTTGTCAATCTGTTTTGAATATTCCGCGATTGTGTTAACCTTTGAACAATTTTCATCTAATTTAATTACACACCATTTTTGCATCAAGGAAAATTAGTGTTTTGTTGTTTGAATAAAACAATAAAATAAAGTTTATATCAGGTGAAGTATTTATTTTGATTTATAACGTATCAGATATTTACGATTTTTCTTGCCCTTTTTATTAATGTATCAGATATTTACGATTTTTCTTGTCTTTTTTATGTATGTGACCATTGTTATTTTCTCTTATCAAGCTATGTAGTGTTCATGTATTTTTCCAAAAATATTTGTGTTTGTATAGTTACCTGCTATGTTCTGATGACTATCAGCATCTCTACAATAATACAATAAATCAAATCATATTTACTGTATAAAGAGTATTAATTATATAAAATTTATATGCATACACAACATCATAAGATGACCCTGCCCAACTTGTTCAGCATAATAACAAGTATTAGTAAGGAAATGCATGTAAAATTAATTTATTCATCGGAATTTCAAATGACACATACAACAACACTAATCTATCTTATTGTTTAACAAGGAAAATTAACACAAAATTATGATATAATATTTCGATGTTAATTATAATATTTCGGTGTTGTCAGTGGATCAAGTACCTGTCATCCTGTGTTGTAGACGACACTAGGCAACCATTAAATCTGTAAATAAATCTATTTATAGAACGATTGTTGACTAAAACACGTGATTCTTTGGATACGGTTGGTCTAGAACACAGGATGATAGGTACTTGTTCGATGAATAATACAAAATATTCTATTGTAATGTTGCGATTTATTTCCAGTTCCTTGTTCAACAATGTAACATAGGCATATATGTCTGTATTTGTCACTTATAATTTTGATGATGAAGTGGGTTTTCATTTAATTGTTTCATGTTTCCCGGTTTCTCGGACTTTAATTTGTTGATTGTGTTTTTCGACAGTTCCTCGGTGTTCGGTAATTTGTTATTATCTTCATGCAACTTTTAATTGTGCTGCGCCATAAAATGTTTAAATACTAGTCTTATAAATAAAATGAAATATTAAGTCATAATAGACTATAACGAAGAAAACACAGATCATCTACCGTGCTGTAATATCTAGTTATAACATAAACAATGAACGCCGTCCACGCTATATCCAAACATGTAGCAGACCGAGAGTATAAAACGAAAAGATTTAAATTCGAATAATGTAAAATACTAAGGACCGGGTCGCAAGTGTAAAATAACAAGACAACGATGATCTAGCGATCACTGATACCCCCGGTTTTGTAAAAATTTCAAACTCTTACCTTGAAATTAGACGAATTTCCCATAAAATCAATACGCTTCTTACCAACATAATATATAACAATATCGCACAGTTTCATTTAAATCGGATGCAAACATTTTGAGTAATTGTCCACAAACAACTTTTTTGTTAAAATTTCGAAAGTTTTTCGTAGTCTGTGACCTTGACATTTGACTGATTTCTCCCAAAATTTACAGGCTTCTTACCAACAAGATATATAACAATATCCCAAATTCATTCAAATCGGATGTAAACTTTCTGAATTATCATCCGGAAACCAAAAGTGGACGGACGGACATGAAAACCACTATGTCGAGCGGGGGTATAAAAATTGTTATACCGTTAATACGATGTATTAGTGGTTTAAGGATTGATAGCTGTAACTATTAGACAAAAAATTCATTGAGTTGAACAATGTTAATAATTATACTTAGGAAAAATAAATCGACTTCATTTTAATTGTGTATTATAAAATATGAATAAGAAGTCACTAATCACGGTGTTGGAATTCACCATCATCGATGGTTATCTTACGGAATTAAAATAGGTGCGATGTATTACGTTAATGATTTATACTGGAAATAGAAAATCAGGATTGGTTATTCTATGTAACCAGATATAATCTTCAACTCTCAGATTAAAGTAATAGCAGTTGTTTCAATAGATATAATTAAATGGTCAAAACAAATTGAAGAAGAAATGAAAGGCACTAGTCGAGACGTTTTTTTCCGCGTTACGATATATTGATGATGTCTTGGCGATAAACAATGTTAGTTTCCGGACTTTTTGCAATCTATCTTGGCGATTGTAAAATTGTAGACATCCCAACCAAATTGAGTCGTCTTCTTATCCATACCTATAAATTGTCAACTTCCCTTTAATCGATTGCACTATTGCATCTGCTGCAACGTATGGTGTGTAAATTTCACAACTTACACGTTGTGATAGATCCCGGGAATAGTCTGGATTTTGCATTTTCTTGACATGACAATGAGATACTCGAACGGTGTCTTATTAAAGCAGGCACTGCTTACTCATTCGATGCACATGAGTGCACTCTGGTTTTTTTATTGGGTTCGTGTTACTCTCTTTATGTTATTATCTGTTTTTGGTTTGGTTTCATGTTGTTATGTATTTGTTTTAATCATCCGGATTTGTAACAGTTCTTTGACAATTAAACTATTGTTCTGTGATATTTTTTCAAGAGAATGACTTTGATAATACTATTTAAGCAGTGATAGTGGCATTATTAGTGCATGCAAATAAGATGCATTAATTAATCAATTACCTGTAATTTGATGTGATGTGCGTCAGTGCTGAAAAATAATTTTTCGGATAAAGTCATGCATGCTACAGTTTTTATAGAAATAAAACTGAAAAGGCTATATCTTAATAATGATGTGTCTTGTCATATGATCTTATATCAATCATATCAGAGTTTTCTTTTATCTAAGTTGAACTTTCCCAAAATAAAACTATATTAGATTTAAATGCTTTTACAAATGTTCTAGTATATATCTAAAAAACTTCTGTTCCCTCGGATAATCTATAAAACCTAACGTGTGTAACCTTAAAGTGTTCTAGGGCTTATGTTCTGTATGCTGAATTTAACATTTTGTTTCGCTAGCTACCCAAAACATTTAAATAAGTGAATAATTATATCAATTTGTTTGATACTGTAGAGAGAAGTTATCTACTTGTATTTAATTACATAAGGAATTTTTTTTATAGCATGTACTTTTAAAGAAGAATCACTCAATGTAAATCGGACACATATTCATAATTTTATCCATTACATAACTTTGCAAATTGTAAACTTTACCTTTTTGTATGCAACAAAATACACCCACACCAATGATCAAAATTGAAACAACCACAGCAGCTGTCACAATGTACCATTTGCTATTTATCTCATAATCAACAACAACTACAAAAGCAGATCAATTTTAAATAATTTTAACTAGTCAACAATTGCGTTTATAGTTTGAAATAACGATAAGCTGAAATTTGATACAAATGGCGGTGTGCATTTAAATCTATAGAAAGTCTCACTACAAATGTTAAATAAGGTACGTAACTTGTTTTATTAGTAAACTGAGGATGAACATAACATATAGTAAAAGTCATTAAAAGACAAACGTCTTACCACTTGTATCATCCAAGATCAAAGATCGTTCACTATTATCTTCCATTAAATTGCAACTATGAACTTTCACCTTTACATTAGTTAAGTTAAAAGGTGTTAGGTCATAAAATATTTATTACGAAATAAAATTAAAAAGATACTTGCTCTTCCTACTGACAAATATACTTTTATGTGCAGTGTCTTCTCCAGCGTCGTTTTGTACTAAGCAGGAGTAATTACCCGAGTGTAACTTCTTAACGAACGTGTAGTTAATCCATTGTGATTCTTTTTCAATTTCAATAAGGTTGTGCATCCAAGTATAATTATACACAACGTTGTTCGTCTTGTCAAGACATTTAAGTGCCACTTCGTCTCCTTCTATAATATCGGTACTAGGATAAACATATATATAAACACTAGGTTTCGCTGTAAGAAATTGAACAGCCAATCATAACTGTCAAATTGTTATCGAATTATTTTTAATTAAAAAAAATTAAATGAACTAGCATAGAGACTTAATTAAACGTGCACTCAAAGTTGAAAGTGTTACGATGATTGTTGGATACACATATTAACAACTAGTGATATATGACACCCATACATTTTAATAAACTATCCGAATCAAATACTACTGTAATGAAAGAAGAGATTTATAATGCCATACAACCTGGTTGAACCCACTATTTCTTTTCCAATGCCTGTACCAAGTTAGGGCCATGGATGTAGTTACTTCATATTATTAGTTATTGGTTCTGGAGTTTGCCAGTTTCTCGGATTTGATTTGTGGATTGTCTTTTTGACAGTTTCATCGGCGGGCCTCGATGGCCAAGTGGTTCCTCTAATCACGTGGTCTGTCAACACCGAGATTGCGGGTTTGAGTCTCACTGCGGGCAGGGTGTGCTCTACTCCAATCTAAATTGGCAAAGATTGCCAGTTTTCCTACAAAACGTCCGGAATTTCTCCGGATACTCAGGCTTCCTTCCCCAATAAAAACTATAAATATATATAGCTGGAAAATTGCTGAAAATGGCATTAAACAACAACATTCAAACAATCCAGCGATTTCACCGGTGTTCGGTATTTTGTTATTACCTTTAGTCAGAAAAGAAAACTTTTTCTGTCGATAATATCTTTTAATAACACTTACAAATAACAAAAAGTCTAACTTTATAAGTGACTGGCGCCTTTGTCATTAAGTTGTTGGCTGAACAAATGAACTCTTGCATGTGATTGTCCCTCCTTGGTGTAAATGTGTATGATAAAGTCATTGTCTGTTTGATACGTTTGTCAATGAGTGTAACATTTGAGTTGATTTCCGCTAGTACCTCCATGTTGCTTGACAATTCCAGTGTTTTTATAAGAGGATTTCCATTTTGCACACGACATGTAATAGTCACATTGTGTCCTTCAACTCCAACAATCTCATTTGATTTAATTGCTTGATCAATGCTCATATTGCTAGGTTTTACTGCAAATTTATTTTAAAAGGAATGTTAATCGTTTACCAACTATTTAATCCATAGATATTTTGACGTGATGACAAATGTAAATCAATAAGAAACTGATGGACAAAGTCAAGATACAAAACGCCTTTACTCTTTCATTCCAAAGCCCAAAATCTGAACGTCGCAATAGATATATATTATAACGGTAAAAAGTATTATACAATTATAGCTTTGGTATGAGGTCGATACGAGAATATATCGACCAAACAGATTTGCATATCGACCGAGGACGTAGTCCTAGGTCGATATATTCTTGTATTGACCGAATCTTAAGCTATAATTGTTATATTATTAATATCACCTATTGTCATGATTGTTGAACAATATTTTCTTTTTTGTGTGCACACCATTTGTTTGACAGATTTTTATAATGTAATATGATTACGAGTCTACACACATAATAAATGTATAATGATTCTATGACAAGTATTCCACATCACAAAATTCAACAGACCCTTTTTCTACATAAAATTTACCAAAATAGAACCAGACTGTAAACATGTTGAATAAAACTTCTAATTTCTTGTAACCATTTTTTATAACGTGATATACCGATTTAACTTTTGGAATTTTTGCAATCTATTTTTAGTAACGTGCTGTATAAGTATGCAGCATAACAAAATATCGTTGGTAAATTCTATTTTTAGGTATATTATATGTGCCCAAAGAAATACAAAATGACCACGTGGTATCGTTAGACAAATCAAAATAAAGAAAATATCTAATATTAATAATATAACCGCATATAATTACGTGCTTAAAAAAAACCAAAACAATACACGTTCTAAATATAAAAACATATTGCTCGATGAACATTAAAAATCACTTAGTCATCAATCAACCAACAACACAATAAGACAACATTTAAAAAAAGAAAATACATGCAAAGGTGTAAGAATTTTAACCTACTTAGTATGTTTGCTGATACTGAATTTGTAGACCAATTGTTGGCTGTTTGTTGCAAGCACTTGTAAAGGCCGACATCATTTTCACTGAAGTTTTCTATATTCATACTCATAGTGTCAACTGTAATTCTGTTTCTAAGTGTATGTTCCAGATGTGGGTTCACGGAATAGTTTTGAATGTATGTGGTGTTCTTAAATTCACAGAACATTGTTACACCAGATGTTTCACTAAACGTAAATGCCATTGTAAATTGTGAACCAAGCTCAACGTAGATGAAATCTGTATTGTTTTGCATTTCACCTAAAATGATAAAAACACATAATTTTATCTAATTTTTTTTCTGATAGTTGAATTGTCAATGAATAAATTATAGATAAAATTTGTGCACAATAGTTGTGTTGATTACAAAAATATGTTTCCTATGTTCCAACATTATTTTCTCAAAACGGCTTTAGTTTAAATACATCATTATGATATTGCAGAAGTATTATCCTCGTATTTACTAAAGCAGACGAGTGTTGCAACAACGTCAAATCTAGCTAGTGTGGTGTAGATTATACCCGATTAAGTCCAGCATATCGCCCTTATTACATTTTGACAGTTGCGTGTCTCCACAGTAACTTTTTTTTATCAAAAGCTAATACCCATTGTAATATTGAAGATAAAAGCCAACCATTGTATGAATTCATTATAAATAATAGTAAATGTATTTCAATACGTATCTCAGGAAGCATTGTCTACAGACATAAAACTTCGCTTCAATTTCAAACTTTTAGAGTCTAATTTTTATTACTTTGAAAGATTTCTGTAAAACTGGGTCTTCATGAATGTTACCTGTACTGAATCCTAGTAGCAATATGCTAATCCCTGTGGTCAGCATGCTCTACAATATTAAACAAGGATCAAATGAAAAATTTCCATTGAGCAGTTGTCTCTAGTAACTCCACAGAACTGCATAAAATAATTGTTCACAACAATATAATATATTTGAAAACAATTATTTTATGATGAAATTAAACAAAGTCCTTCAAAGAGGACCATCCAAACAATATTGCTAGTAAGTTTTGTTTCCTTTGGTTAACCGGTTTTAGAGAAGGGTCCTATGTTATACTAAGTCCTGCTGTGGTAGCCACTTTGATTTTTCAATACGCATAAAAACACAAACTTTACAATAACCATCCCAAAACAATATTGGTAGTAAGTTTTGTTTCGATTGGTTAAACGGTTTCAGAGAAGAAGCCTTTTTTAACCTTTTCCCCTAAGGGTCCAATGTTAAACTAAGTGATGCAGTGGCGGCCATTTTGAATTTCCAATTGCCATAAAAACATAAACTTTATAGAGGACCATCCAAACAATATTGCTAGTACATTTTTGTTTCTATTGATTAACTGGTTTCACAGAAGAAGCCTTTTAAAACGTTTTCCCATAGGGTCCAATGTTAAACTAAGTCCTGCCTTGGCGGCCATTTTGAATTTCCAATTTCCATAAAAAACCACAAACTTTATAGAGAACCATCCAAACATTATTGCTAGTAAGTTTTGTTTCTATTTATAAAACTGTTTCAGAGAAGAAGCCATTTTAATCTTTTTTCCCATAGGGTCCTATGTTAATCTAAGTCTTGCGGTGGCGGCCATATTGGTTTACCAATCCAAATAAAAAAAACACAGACTTTGTTAAGGTCAGTCAAATAAAAATTATGGCCAAGTTTGGTTTCAATGGGCAAAGTGATTTCAGAGAAGATAAAAATGTAAAAAGTGTACAGACGCCGACGACAACGACGACGCCGACGGACGCCAAGTGATAACAATAGCTCACATGACCCTTTGGGTCAGGTGAGCTAAAAATACTAACCTTTAAAAAGCGTCAATCAAGTTTTCAGTAATAAGCAGCTCACATGTATATCCTCGTGGAATGAATAGGAATATGTGGAATTATACTTTGAATATATATTTATTTAAATTATTATCAATTGTTCCGGACTGTTTTCATTAATTAAACTTATTTATATCCTATCAGTTATTCACAATATTGTTAGAAAACGCATTTCTGCAGTAGAGGAAATCGTTTTACAATATGAACAATGTTTTTTGAATAATATTATTTTGTATTATGCCAATATTTCTATACATAAACTAGTTTTAATTGGTTGATAGAGTTTTTTATTCCTGTGTGGATTGAAAAATTCTGAAGTTAAAAATTTGACAATATGGTAAAGTTTCTGTTTAAATATCGTAAAGACATCAGAAACGTCAATATAATTAAAATTAGATATTTCACAACCCCCATCTTCATTTCTATTGATCCTGCGTGAAATATCTAACGTAAGCAAGTTCAGGTCATATTATCGTAACCTTAAAGATTGATTAACTTTAAGGACCACTAAATATTGACTTTTAGGAACATCTTTTGTCGTTTTAACTAAATAGTTATTCAAAAATTTATATGCAAATTTACATAAGACATAGTACAAACCAACTACAAATATATAAATATACTGAAGACTTTTTTTAGACTGCTGTTGACTACAAAACTACTCAAACAAGGGTTTGGTGTACCTATGTTGATAAGTCCTATGATCGTCATCATGGCCTAATAAATAGTTATGGGAAATCAGTCTCGCAAATTCAATCGGCCATTTTCGTTGCGTCATATGTACAAATGTAGTCTTTCCTATTACTGGATTTGATTTTGTCTTCGGCATGACAATGAGTAACTCGACTGGTGTCTAATTAGAGTCAAGCACTTGTCCGGAGCACGTGATAGTACCAATGGGGTTACTCACTTTGTGTTTTTGGTTAATGATTGTAGACGATTGCATCTTTGCTCGCAGCGAGACTCTCAAACCCGCATTCAACATGGCCACCGAACAAATTGATAGATCAAAAGGAGAAATAATGCAAAAAATGGATTATATGCGCCATCAGTTACGATTTATTTAAAATTATAATTTTCAATTACATTAAAAATTGGATGCACAATTTGAGTACTTAACTGGCTAGAATTATTGCTTCCCTGTTTCAAACCGTAACACAAACACATTTTAACCCGTAGAGTAATAATGCAATAACCGTTAGAACACAAACTCATGCCAATCCAAACTATTAAACATTCTTGACCTGCAAGGACAGAATCCGGGGTTAAAACCAGAACTTTAAATACAATTTTTATCCTTTATTTTATAAACACTTGTTTCAATGAAGCTACTCTGTTACAAGTACATGATTGTCAAGGGAAATATTCAATTTTCAATGTTTATACAGACTACATAATAACTAATGTTTTACAGATCACATTATATCTCAAACAATCATTGTATTTTCTGATATATTTAAGCAAATTGCTTGTATGTTTTTTACTGAAACATATTTATACTTGTTTCAAACTAAAAACATCTATATTTTATTTTGCGGGATGGTGTTCTAACATAAAAGAAGCTTTGTAACTAGAAAAAGCTGGAACTGATAGAGCATAGTTGAAGTCATATACACAGTAATGTTTGTTTATTTGTTTTTTTTTAAATTGTTTAACATGGTTCCAAACTGGTGATACATGTAAATATCTACAGGTTATCGAGAAATGTTCATAACCTTTTTTTATTTGACAATAGTTACATAAACTTCTGTAATTTTCTAAACCGTAAGCATTTTTATGTGTCGGACCAAAGTAGCTGTTTGGTTTTTCTTCAAACTGTTAACGTTTTGACTGTATAATGACATCGACAGGTTCAGTACTTTAAAAAAGTATTAATGATTAAAATAAAGATTTATAATTCACGCTATTTTGGTCGACATATTGAGAATTTCCATGTCATTTTGTTTGTATTGTGTTGACAGTATTAAATATAGAATTGTGTTTTCACTTAACGATTTCTTTCCGTTTATAAGTTTATAAAATCCCAATGTTTCCGTCTAAAGTCCAAACACTCACAGTTAAAATGTATGATATAACAAGGTCATTAAAACCTGTGTTGTTTGACAACTTATTGAGAACAAAATTTATGAAAGACCTTGTCCTGATTTGTTATTATTTGTCAAGCGTATCTTTTGGATCGTTTCATTGCACATTACCTTATACGTGTATTAAAATGAATGAAAAAGACCATATCATTTTTATGTACCAATGGATTCTTAATCATAACATATTCAAAGCGGTCAATGTTATTGTTAAAAGACTTACATTTAAGTCTAATTTGACGGATGTTTTTCCAATCTTTTTCTGCATTTCGGGAATTGTAGCTTTTACATGTAATCCTGATACTTTTTCAGCATATTACGTTAACCCAACAATATTATTGGTTTCAATAGTAAAAAAACAGATGATGTGGAAATGACCTGCAAAACCACTTTTGATCAGTAATTATTATAGATTAATATATCATTATATCATAATATGACACATAAAAATATTGCATTTAGATTCTTTGCTTGTTTGTGCATATGTTTTATTGATCATCTTTATAATTTTTTTTCCTTTCTTTCTTGTACTTTTCTGTATTATAAAACTGAAAAATTTTCGAATTAAAATAGTTGTAAGATTTTTTCTTACAAAAGAATGAGTTGTCTTTTTACTCTTTGTTTTGTTTTGTCAGAGTCATTGTTGCTGGTACTACATATGGTGAGGATATACATATACATAGGCTTAGACCTGTTATGTAACTACTACAAAATGTTGTTACGCATGAAAAAATTATTATATAACAAAGACTGCAGGGAATCCGGCAGAACAACATGAGCCGAATAGTCAAGGGACTATTACATATCGAGATTTTGACAAATGTCACCAAAAGTTCCAAGGTAATCAAATTTACTACGCCAGACATGTTGCGATGATATTATAGAATACAAGAAATGATATGGGTTACACCCATATCCAGAGATGTTCGATTTATATGTTCTATGTGTATCCGATTTGGTTTAATAGGTTTTTTCAATTTGTTATACTTAAAATTTCATCATATGCTGTAAAGGGTTACAAATATAGACGATTGTGGAAGGCAAGAAATAATCATCTTGATTATAATATCTCAACTTTGAGAAGAGTACTGTAATAAAAAGCAATGTGTTGGAAAGACAAATGTTTACCGTACAACAACAATACATTAACCTTTTCGAAATCACATTGTCACGCGGTTCTGTGGGGAAAAAAGGGGGGTGTAAGATCGGCAGTTATCGGGTCCTTCAGTCGGGCATCCTCGGATGATCATATAAAAATACCGACAAGTTACAATTTCTATTGATTTAATTTTTACAATAATTAAAATTGTTTTTCAAATAATTTGCAATTAAAATGTATTCAAACGTCAAACTAACGTTCATGTGCATAAACATTTCTAAGAACTTAATAATATTTTTAGACTTTAAAATAAACCAAAAAATAAAAATTATAGAAAAGTCTTATTTTTACCAGAGACATGTAATTATATGTCATCGGTTTTGCAAAACAATTTATAAGATTATTAACTTCTAAAATTATTTTCAACTATTTAAACTGTTGATGACCTTTATTCGAATGTAACTGAATTGTTTTTCTATTGTATTATTATATACATTTTTCAAAATTTCATTTAGCTTTTTTAAATTTCTGTTTGTTTAAAGGACTTCATATACGATCTTAGTGGTATGTTTAATCTAATTCTATAAGTATCTAAATATAACTTGTTTCTTTAAAATAGTTGAACATAACAAAATTTAAATCTTGAATTAAAAAAAAAACATAACTTTTGTGTTTTTTTTTATTATAAAGAAATTTTTCTTCCCTACCAATGTCTATGACATTTTTCACTGATTCAGAGATCAAATTTCTTTAAATAACATGCGTGTTTTAAAATCTTATTTTCGTAAAAAAAAATAATAATCTAAATTAGCATTTTCGTGGCTAATTATGTGAGTCTAAATTATCTTTCATTTTACCCTTCATTAAAGTTCAGTGTCATAAATAAGTAATTGGCAAATAAACAAGGCACATGTAATTTACAATTTACAATAACATCACAGAAATATCTCTTACCCCACCCCCACCACGCACACACACACACTCCTCGTTCTCGGCCATTCTCGTGCGAGAGAGTTTGGGTTTTAGAAATCGTTAATAATCAAAACCCAGGGAAATTAAATTTAATGTTCAAGATTGATGAATTCTCTACATAAAGGTTTCATTTTCTACCCTAATACTGAAATAATCCAGAAATAATACTGAAAATTATCGATCGCGGCTTTCTGGATGAGTGGTCACAAGCGCGTTAAAATTACTGTTGGGCAAATGATGATGCACGAAGGGAACTCATGCATTACGTAATACTACAAAATTTTAAAATGCATTATTTTTATCAAATCATCTTATGAATCCTATAAAAACAAATACATTCACATTCTATTATGTGAAGATTAGAAACTGCATAAAAAATGCCAAGCTTAAGTACCCTATAAATTCTGACATAACCAAAGAAATAAAATAGAAAATAATCGATCAAGTCAAATTTATAACCATCTACATTTTTATGTAAAGATAAGAATGCAAAAAAGATATGAAGCTTGCTCTATCAATCGTGAAATAATCAAAACAAAACAAAATATATTATGATAAAATTGAACCGAACACATATACATTACGTAATATAACATAACAAAATCTAAAAATGCCTTTTTATTATCAAATTATCTAACTAATTAATAAAAGAAACACAAATAAATACATTTTATTTTGTAAAGATAAGAATGCATTAAAAAAAATACTAAGCATACCCTATAAATCATGAAATAATCCAAGAAATATAATTGAGGCGATGATCCCATCTAGCGAGGTCAAAAGCGCATTAACATACAATTTTGTAATTTTTACTACTCCTTATTAGATCAGGACAAAAAATGTATTTTAAAGCCTGAAGGATTTAACAAAAACAAAAAACTGTAAATGAACTATTTTCTTTAATATTTAATTAGCAATTTTATCACTTACAACATGAACTATATTGTAGAGTATGGTTTTTACCTTTTTGCTCAATTTACCCGAAAACAATTATATATCATTAAGAGATAATAAGAAGAGATCGAACATATGACAAGAATACAAGAATACAAGTTTTTTGGCCAATTATGGGCCCCCGAGGGGCAAATACAGCACAACATGTATGATTACTACAGTACATAAATATATAAAGATATTATAATTATTAATGCATATTTGATGACTTTTTAATTTTTTCATCATAATGTCAATATGTTGTTGTGGTTCAAAAATGTGCATTACAATTTAATATGCGTTCGGTAATTTGTTATTAACTTCATTAACAGTATCGTTTCAACTATGGCATTTACAATATCTATCAGACTTTTTTGGCGTGCCAGTGTTGGTTAAGAGACAACGCTTTTTAGAGTTGGATCGATTTCAATTATGTTCCAATTTTTCCTTACAACATTTGAAATATGCATTTAAGTCAGGGTGTTATGCGACGACAAATGGGATTCTGCTGTTCCTTATATTTGAATCTTTATAATTTAGAAGCAAATCTCTAAAAACACTGTCAGCTTTTCCAAATGCCTCTGTGATGTTTTCACTTTTACCTTCGTGTGAGTGGATGTGTATGAAGCTCATTTAGAAGATTGTTTTGGATATATTCTGTTGTAAAAATTCTAACGTTACGTGAGGCTCGACTTTATTGGATACTGCATGGGTGGCACATTTCGATGGATAGAAATTGATGTTGCTTTCATGTAAAGGTCTGTAGTTAACACTCCGTTTTAGATGGAGGTAGATATATTTAGAAAGGATATTTTCTGGCGAGAGAATTTCAAATTAAATTTGATTGTGGCATGAAACTTACAAATCAATAGCGTCACTAATAACAGTAATGTGAATAACAAAAAATTTTAATAACATTCATCGTCTTTTGTTGCTGTAATGTGAACAGTAAAAACATTTCCAACTAATTAATATTTGTCATTCAGTCAAGGTTTCGTTTTAAATTTAATTTAAAAAACACGCACATGCAAACCCTGCTACCAGAAAGAGTTAATCGAAGATAACGAAGAGTATTACATAGACAATAGTCTAGGGACAGACAAAATCATGGTTAAACAAAAGAGGTGACGACAACAAAACAAACATACCGATAACGCAAAATCCATACAGTGGTGACACGAACACCACTAAAAACCGGGATGAGTCCAGGTCATCTGGAGTGGAATGAAATGCTGCTCCACGATGCGTTCCGTTGTATCAGTCAGATTACAATCCATGTATGTCATATCCGGGGATAGTCATTAGTTAGGAAAGAACCCAGCAGGCATTCAAAAATGTTGAAATTTGGTCGCAATGTTGAACAACTTAAATTCAACGTTGAATCAATGTTGATGGTTTCAACATTGAAATGACAACGTTGAACCAACGTTGAATTCAGATCGTCGACTTCAACGTTGTATGTCCGACAATGAAGCAACGTTGAATTGGGTCGGTTTTTTAACGTTCGAAATAACATAAAAGAAACAATATCTGACATATATAGTATAGTAATATAATTAAATTAATTAATTAATGCTTCCCCTTGGTTAGCTTGAATAGAGTTAAACATAAATTTAAAAAATAAAAACAAAGCAAATAAATCAGAGGAGGGGAGATCCTTCATCTCGTTACCAGCCTTCTTTTATTGTGCTTTTTACAATTTTTACATACAATATGTTCATTCTGTGATTTTTAACTTACCGCGGCATTCAAACAGGAACACTCAGCCGCGCATGCGTTCTTACATTTTTTGAAGTTGGCGGACTAGATTTGCAATGTTTTCTTGTCCTATTTTACAACTGTTGTGTACTTCTACTTGTTCCAGCTTCAGAGTAAGTATAATGTTTACTTTTAACAGGTATATAACACACCCCGATACATGCAAATAATATATCTTTTGAACGACATTGAAGAAGCGCATCTGCACCGATCCGTGACCGTGTTCAAAATGTATTGCAGTTAAACACCACGCAGAACGACTAATTGTACAAAGCAGCATGTAAAAATAGACATAATTCAATATTAAAATAGCACCATTTATGCATGTATATTACTGAATAAATAAGGGGTACAAGTAGAGAATCGTGTTGACAACCCCACCCCCCCCCCCCAAATTTTGAGAAAATTATAGATGGTACATTTTCGAATTACAGTCATTTCGTATCATAACCAAATCGTACCATTGCCATTTCGTACCATTAAAATGCCATATCGTAAGTTCGTTATTTCCCATGAACTTTATCGCCGAGAAATGATAGGTAAAGGTCTAGATACATGGTACTGTTAAGCATGCACAAGCGTAAATTCAGCAGAGCCAATGGTCATCTATTCCACAGAAACGCCTGCTCAAGCAAGCCATCGTATTGACCTAGCGGTGCAACACCTTGATACCTCCTCTTTACATGCTAGCGCAACTTCCTCAAGAAGAAGCATCCCTGTTGTCGCTGAATTCTTGACTTGTTGTTAAAGGATTTATTATGTTATGAAGAAAGGATGATGTTAATAAATTAAACATAAATATAATTTTCATTTGCCACTGTGGTCAAAAGAGCAGTATTATGCTGAAATTGCATACAGGTTTAAAATAATACACTTCCCCATATGGTACAAAATTATCATATTGCACTGTCCCATATGATACGAAATTGTCTTTATACACTTCCCCATATGGCACAAAATTGCTATGGTACAAAATGCTTATGGTGCAATTTGGTTATGGTACGAAATGATTGGTTACCTACATTTTCAGTTGATATACAAATATTTCTATATAAATAGGATGTGCTCCACTCGCACATTAACTATACTTGTACAGTAACAAAATGCAAACTCTCAATTTATAAGCATGTACACATGTCTTTCAAATCTTGCTTGTACACTTCTTTGCAGATATCCTACAAACAAAGTATTCAGTCTGGTGTATTTAAAGCCATAAAGGGGAAAACAAGTTTGCCTTTGAACATTCGGGGAATCGATTCTCTTAAATTAGAGTTTGTTAGTTTCTTTATGTACACTTTTGGCATTGTAGCCAACATAAGTGCTTAACACAATTTTCTCCAGTCATTAGAAGATTTGTTTATCATATTTTACCTACATTTAGTTAAAATAAAAATATCTTTCATTTCAGTGGACATTTCCAGAAAATTTAAAAACAAAACCATTAACATCTTCTACTTCAGTTTGCGACAAAACTTCAGGGTATTGAAGATTACTTGTCGTTTTGCTCTGCAAAAAAAAAATTCTGACACCATATTATTTAGTATTTGTTACCCATTTATTATATTTATTACTATAAAGATACTACCAAATAAGCAAATGAGAGAGCTTTGGAAGGTTGTATGTAACTTTTATTATATATTTAATTTTGAATTTTGAGGATTATAAATAATTTTTCTCTAATTTCAGACGTTGTGATAAGAACTCACAAAGACTACAAGGAATCAGTGTTGTTTGATAACTGTACAAGATTTTTAAAATGTGCTATCGACAAGACGGAGGTGTTTACAGAAAAAAATGGACTTTGACCATATGGACAATAATTGTTAACCAAGAAATAGTAATCTACAAAATTAAAGAACATTCTATCGTCTACAAAACGTTTGCTTAGGATATATAAAGGACATGCATCCATGAGAAACTGTTTTATTTTTTAATACTTCATTACGACTGAACATTAACCTTGCTTATAAGTGGACTAGTTATTCCAGTGATTATAGACATAACTTTTGGGACTAACTATATTATTGGACATTCCTATTTTTGTATACAGCCCGGAACATTCAAAAGACAACAAATAACATTATTTTATGTTATTGTAATTTTATAAGTAATTAATTGTTCGTAATAAATAATCAATTTCTTTGTATTTGTCCTTTTGTTAGCCAATATAAAGTTTTCATTTTGACCTGTAACACATGTGTAACTTCTGTCATAGTTATTGTTATATTAAAATAGTATAGGATTAAAAAATATTATTATCTGCACAGTGTATTTCAATCAATTTTAAAGTAAATTCAGGCTATTATTAACCAACATTAAACATACAAGGAACCATCCTCACGAGTCGTTGTTTCTGTGTCCACATGTTTCGTGGACATAGAAACCCTGAATTGAGCGGATGACAAGGACCAGAATTCAACCTCATTTCAACAAACAATGACCAAAATTCGACTTTAATTCAACGTACACTAACCATAATTATCCTTATTACAACGTGCACTGACCAGAATTAAACCAATTTTCGACATCATTTCAACGTTGAAATATCGACGTTGAATCAACGTCAATTTAATTTTCAAATCATACCTATTTTTCAATGTTGATTCAACGTTGAAGTCGGACGTTGATTCAGTGTTGAAACAAAGTTGTTGTGCCCGCTGGGAAAGTGGTTACTTCAAAAAGAATGAATGAAAATCATTTGTGAGACTTTTTGCTTAGTATTAGGTAGTCTTTACTATTCCTGGATTTGACTTTTCCTAGACATGACTGGTGTCTAATAGGAGGCAAGCACTGTCAAATCGTCCGGATCATTTGTGTGCACCCATAGTTTTTATTGGTTTTCAGGTTACTACTCTTCTGTTTTTGTGTTTTTGGTTTATGTTTTGCTTTGTATATGTTGATCTATACCCGGAAGTAATTTTCCCTTGACGGTCGTCTTCCTTGTTATTTTTCTTATCAATTATCAGTCAGAGCCCTCTACTGAGTTCATCAATATTTTAAATTGTGTTCAGTTTATAAATTTCGGATATAGTATTACTTCCTTTAGCTAACACATTTCTTTGAAATTGTTATCAATGATGCTAAGGACATCAGTGATAAAGGGCCAGTCGGATTATATTTAAATTTAAAATTTGCACAAATGCAGTCGTGATTAGGCTTTAAGTCTTGAGATACAGCAATACATATAAACAAAAACAATAAAACAATATATTCCACCAAGAATACATGTACTCGCCATTTAAGCTATCGAGAAAGTAATTTATAAACTAGTACAGAATAACTCTATCAATTCTCCGTGACTGATACCCATGTACACCCGAAAATAAATTATGTCTACTTTAGTCTAACTGAACAGTAATGACGATTATATAAACATGTAATGTGTTGTGATGACAAATTTGTTACAAATTAAACAATAAACAGTTGTAAACTGTAGTAAGAAAATGATATAGATTTTAAATTGATTTGAATTCACCAATTTAAAACATTATTTTCTTAATTAGTCAATAAATTATACACTGAAGTTAATATGTACATGTGCATCAACTTATCTTTAGTCAGATTTATAAATGAGATTGTGTTGACTGATACCCGTTTTTGATTATAATCCTTATTTTAATGCCTGGAATAGTTGTCGGATCGCTAAAAAGCATTAACAAAGGTTTATGTAGAACCATCAAAGGTTTTAATGTTTATTTTCTTAGTAATCGATATGGAAATCCGGTAGCTTGAACTCGGATGGCTCGAACACCACCGATTTTGAACTGTTTTTAAAGTCCCGTCATTTATTTTTTTATATGTTTGTACAAAAAACCCCGGTTTTTCGAACACCGATTTCTCGAAACCTCGAACTCGTTTATAGGTCCCTTTGACAGTAAATCATGTAAGTCACCATTAATAACTCGAACCAAAATTATATGCCTCGGTGCGAAGTAATTAACTTCGGTACAAAGAACGTTGATAACAGAAGCCATAACAAATAGTACAGGTATGTCAATTTAAACAAAATAGCAGATAATAATTATGTCATGACTGGTGATTGATATACGTTATTTTTTTTGTAATTAAAACATTAACGGTACCAAGCGGGATATATAATCAAAACGAAACTATTCAAATTAAAAATCATTTACTACTCTTGTTAACATTTGCAGTTTAATTGATATTAAATACCAATAATTAAAGCCAAGATCATTTTTAAAATAAAACTTGTCGGCAATAAATAATATTGAAATTATTTAACTGCGATGGCAGATAGATCGTGCACAAACTGTTTTTTTGCGCAATTAACGGAAGTGAATAATAACTGATGATGAAATTTCAAATTTCACAAATTATAACAACTAAAATGACTTTATTCGTGTCAAAATTCATGAAATAAACATCTACATACATTTAAAACGAATGTTAGTTCCCAAAACAACCATTCTACGTGTAAGAACGAGCGACCTAAAAACAAAAACTGTCACGCTACGGCAAAGATAAATTTCCGGAAGTTGTCCAACTTCGGTGGGTCGAACTACCGATAGCTCGAATTATTTTTCGCGATCCCAGCGAGTTCGATTTTATCGAAGTTCTACTGTAGTTTTCGGATCGCTAAAAAGCATTAACAAAGATGGTTTGCAACAGAAAAAAATAATTATCTTAACCAATTCTGAAGTGTCGTCAAACGCAATATATCTATAAACATAAATAGTCTAATGTATAAACCTAATCTCCATTGATTTCAGAATTATTTAAGCATTTTAGTCGAATCAATAATTAAAATGCGTGGTTCATTTGTCTCTTCGTCGTCACTGTTGATGCTGGTCAGCGGATCACTCATAGAAGTTAATATTTCTGCATAATTTGCCCGATTTTCTAAGCAACGAATGATGAAGTTACTTCTTTGTGCGCTACCAACGTCTACATCTATATAGTTAAGGCCATCGGGAATCTACAGAACAAAAATATTATGAATTGTATGTAATTAAAATATCATACTTTTTGGTTATTAATTAATTAGATCAGTTATACAGGTAAGTTTGAAAATAACACGTTAAAAATAATTTTAGTAATGATTTACAATAAAATCTTTAAGTGCCTTATTATTCTCTCTTTATCTAAAGTATAAATGAGCTTTTCACGGAAAAGGACACGCATTAGAGACATCCAAAGTTAAATAACACACTCAGGCTCTATGCTAACTTACCCGAGCAACGATTGGGTCACCTGAAAAACATATTGATTTAAATATTTTATAATTTTGATTCAAGAGGCTTTTATTAGATATATACAGCATTGTTATGGGCTAAAAAATGTGGTACGCCTAATGATGTGGACTTTGTTATGACTGCAAATGTAATTTGACTTGCGTATATACATGTAAACCAGTCTTTGGCAAAAGTTTAAAGTATTTAAAACCCTTAGGTCAGAAGGTTTGATACTAGATGAACGTTTAATGTTTTCATAGTGGTTTAAACATTTCTGTGTAAATATTTAATGCATGTGTTTGGTGTAGATTAACAGCGATGGTACAAAAGGTTGTGAACCTTATATACAAGTTATGCTTGTGTGACCAATTAGCACAACAAGTCATTCTTTGAAGTCAACAATTTTAACTATAAACCCTTTACGAGTCATTCTTTTTCTTATCAGTCAAACATTTTATTGTTAACACTTAATCAAAATAATTAAAATAAATCTTTCGCTTGCTCCTACTTTTTGTTATTGTTACTGAAATATGTAAACAACATCTTTTTATAGGTTATTTGAGATTGATCTTGATATAAATATTACTGAATGAAACATTTTGTCAATTAAAATGGTAACCAATAAAACGTAATCTTTTATCCTGATTTGTTGATGAAAATCGAACAATGATTCGTTTTTTTAAAATGCCAGATAGATGCCAAATATTAACTTAATTCCGTAACAAGATGTACCAAGCCGATTCTTGATTGGTCTGTACAAATGGTCAATCTTGAGATGGCAGAAATGCGGAGCACGTGAAATATTTGATTTTAATTATATTTTTTTCTACATATTGACATAGGAAAAGTTATCTGCATTAGTTTTTAAAAGAATCAGGAACGGGGAAGTTCATGAGCAGGAGAAAGAGTATAATTGGTTGAATATATTTTGACATGAATTTGCACGACGTGTGTTCACGAGATGCTTATCATGACGACGCACTCAATTATTACAATCATCAATAAACTAATCAGATGTGAACGTAAAACTTCAGTTCTATCATTATACTTCCAAGCACTTCGAGCTTGCATAAAGTTGAAATCTCAACGCTAGTTACAAAATATACACAAACAATCTCTTACTTTTACACAAACAATCTCTTTCTTACCATTTGTATTTTGTCCCTTTTGCGACTGAGATGATACATAGTTCCCCATAATGTTCATTTCGTTGTAAACATCTGTAAATTAAACATACTGACTTTGTTTTTTTCTTAAAAAACTTCTCCCATGTGATGTGTTTGTTGTTTTCCGCGATATTTTTGTCATAAACAGGTTAAGATCAACTAAACGTATACAAATGAATGCGAAAGTTTTTTAACAGTTAAAATAATATTTGTCAAAACGTCGAAGCTGTATATATGTTTTAAATATGAGACAGACGAGTTAGTTACCCTTCAGTGGAAAAAGAGAGTCAAAGTCAAAGGAGGGCTACTTATTTGGATTAAGACAAACATTCAGCAAACGACGAAAACCAAAAACACAAAACAACGTAACCGGAACAACATAAAGCAGAAACTTTCGCAAACTGCTTGAGGTCTGGACATAATGTTACTATCTGCACTCAAAATAACTCCCTTCTGTTGGCCATTTAGATAAGTATGCTATTTAAAAATAAAAAAGTCTTTATCTAGTGAAGTATTTTGGTTTTAGTTACATCAGATATACCACGTCTTCTGAAAGGTTTTTATTTCAACAGATATAAACGATTTCCTTCTTTTATAATTTAGTCGAGTGTTTTTTCTGAATTATTTTCAAACAGAAACAAGGTTAACGTTACTTTCTTTATTCTGGTGATGTATTTGGTTTTAATTTATCGGACATACAACATCTACAGAAATGTTTTTATTGCAAAAGATATGTCCGATTTCCTACTTTCATTAAGTGTCATTTATGTATTATTTTCAAACTTAAAACAAGATTAGCGTTACCTTGTATGTTTTGGTGAATATCAGCATCTCTAAAAAAGTTCAAAGCATCAATAATTTTAAGAATATTTTTAAGAGTTACATGCATGCGTTATACTGTATCATAATATAATAAAAATGCCTTATTTGCGCATCATAATAAAGGTTTTATCGCTCCAAAAATAAATCCACTTCATACCTCGCCATTTCAAATAGCATATGCATGTCGATTTCCATCCTCATAAGTGAGGGTTTATGTGTCTCGGAAACCCTGACAAACATAGGTCAGAAAGTTCCGGGCTAGAAGTCATTATTTTGATGGGCTACATCATACCTTAATGTAGCCAATCAAAAGCTCGCTT
Source organism: Limnoperna fortunei (assembly GCA_944474755.1). Taxonomy (NCBI): domain Eukaryota; kingdom Metazoa; phylum Mollusca; class Bivalvia; order Mytilida; family Modiolidae; genus Limnoperna; species Limnoperna fortunei. The sequence goes on along the minus strand of OX104114.1, from coordinate 33,189,076 downwards.
TCATTCACGACTTGGTTAAGGGATATTCCGATGTCGATTGTAAATAAACTAAACGGATGTGTTGCGTATACCATGTGAAAATCAGTGTATTTTGTACAGTAGTGTTAGTAGTTTGTTATTACCGCCATATTATTAAGTTGTTATACGTTTTTCTCACACTCAAAAATGAGTAAGAATGACTACTGCCAAACACTTCAAGCAATTTCATAAGTTGATAATTTGAACGATTGACGTCATACGAAAATCTTCTAGTCTGGGAATTTCCTAGCTAAGTTTGTCAGTGTTTCGTTTGCTGATATGGACATAGAAACCCTGACTTTTGAGGATGGTCTATTTCGTATGTTTTAACGTTGAAATATAACCAATCATTACAATTGACTACTTCGGTATTTAGCCTTAATCAGGTAACTGGCATTCTGTTTTGTAGACAAATACGAGTATCACGTAATTCTATCTATAATCGTTCAATAAAAAGAGTCGTTAAAATGATTTAGTTGTTGCTTAGTGTCCAGCTAGAACGTTGGTAGTACCTTATGGAGATAAAGCAAAATCATTCATAAACATTTAATTAATAAAACATGACAACCTAGAAGACGACAACCACGTTTTTTTCATCTGTTTTTCAACAATTACTAGAAAGATATTCAGAATTGTGACAAACAAATATTATTCAAACGGAAATTTAACAAAACTCAATAAAATTTGGCCATAGAAATATTTTAAATATTAATACAATTAATGCAATGAAGCATTGATTTTATCGAGATAGTCTTTTGAAAAATGAACTATTTTTTTTCAAAATACAAACTAGTAGTGCCTCGACAGGATAAAACGATAAGAGTTAGACGTAAAAAGCAAAAAGCTAAGGAGCAGGATCGCAAGTTTACTAGTGTAATATAAATGATTGAAAACTACTTATGCGATTGATAATCCGAAATGCAAAACGTGGGGAAAAAATTTAATTTAAGAAAAAACTAAAAGTTCAAGGGTATCCTCAGATTATCAATTTCATTTACTTTAATAACTTTTTCTTATAATTTAAAAACTAAAGACTTTAGAGTTAATTTGAACAAGTATTCCTAAATGACATGTGAAATCAGAAACCACAGTATCGCGGAGTAATAAAATTATGTTAAAAGATTTTAATATATTGGTAAAAGATTATTTAAAGAACACAAATGAGATGCTGAATAGTTTTAAAAGCATATATTTTAAAATATTTATCAAAGGAGACTTGCAAACAAATCTCGATATCATTGGATTAAAGCATTACACAGTTTTAATAAAATAAGTATAATTAAAAGTTCCAAATACCTGTGATCCGATGTGCTGTGCATCTTTCCTGAAACTAAAATATAATTTGTGGGATAAAACCATGGATACTCATGGGTTTATATATTTTGCATAAATAAAAGCAAAATATATTATGATCTACTAAATAATTCTATAAAATTGAAAATAAATATTTAGACTGAAACAACATGTTCAATTTTAAAAGATGGATAGCATTAACGAAACTACTGAAGATATCTGAAAAGTTTTAGAAGAGATAAGCTCGGGTTAATTTTTTTTGTTTGTATTTCTTAGTGGTCGTGTTGCAAAGGTTTGTCTGATTCTGGATTTATAAACATCACTTTTTTCTTGCTTTATTTTGTACGACTGCAGTTCTCTCGGACAACGCACAAACACGATATTTTTTTTCATAAAGAGTCTACATTTTTAATTTAATTTTAAATAACAGCCATTTTCATTAATGGTATGTTAAATGTTTCATAACTGTTCTTAAAGCCAAATATTGAATGTATATATTTGTACCTTAGCTAGTTAAAAAGTGCATAGGAATTCAAGTATTATAGTTTATAGAAGAACAACGTCTTACCATTTGTATTGTGTCCTTGGTGCGACGGAGATGGTACATAGTTCATCATATTATACATATCGTTTTCAACAGCTTCTATTTTAAAGGTAAAACTGTATTAACTTGTGTTGCATCGTTTGTTTCCCCCCTCCCAAAGAAAGAAGTCTTAGTTTCAAATTTAATTTGTTAAGTCGGCTTGCAAGCGAGCAATGGATATTGTTGTTATAATCAGATTAAATATAAGGCACAATTTTTTGGATGTATACAAAATGTTTGCAACGCATAAAATTTACTAGGTCAACATATTGAATGCTGTTATTATGTTTTGAATATTTATCTCGTTAGATTTAAATAAATAGACATTCCGTGATTGTATTAACCTTTCAAAATAATATTTTTCATCTAATTAAATTAAACGCCATTTTTACATTAAGGAAAATTTATTGTTTTATTGTTTGAATAAAACAAGAAAGTTAATTAATATCAGATGAAGAATTAATTTTGATTTATAACGCATCAGATATTAACGATTTTTTTTTCTCTTTTTATTAACGTGACAATCGTTTTTTTCTTATCAAGCTAGTTATTATTCATGTATTTTGTCCTAAAATATTTATATTTGTAAAGTAACCTGCTATGTTCTGATGACTATCAGCATCCCTACAATAATACAATAAATCATATCATATTTAATGTTTAAAGGATATTACTTATCTAAAAATTATATGCATACATTACATCATAATATGACAATGCCACAATGCCCAACTTCTGCAGCATAATAAGAAGTATTTAGTAAGCAAATGCATGTAAAATTACTTTATTCATCGGAATTTCAAATGACACGTACATAAATACTGATCTGAATTAACACAAAATTATAATATAATACTTCGATATTGCCAATGAATCAAATATCTGTCATCCTGTGTTGTAGACGACACTAAGCAACCATTAAATCTGTAAATAAATTTATTGATGGAACGATTGTTGACTAAAACACGTGATTCTTTGGATACGGTTTGTCTAGAACACAGGATGATAGGTACTTGTTCCATGACTAATACAAAAATATTCTATTGTAATGTTGTGATTTATTTCCAGTTCCTTGTTCAGCAATGTAACATAGACATCCATTTCTGTATTTGTCATTTTAAATTTCGATGAAGCGGCTTTACATTCAATTGTTTAATATTTTCCGGTTTCCCGGACTTTGATTTGTTGATTGTCTTTTTTGACCGTTTCTTTGGTGTTCTGTAATTTGTTATTACCTTCGTGAAACTTTTTATTTTGCTGCGCCATAAAATGTTTAAATACTAATCTTATAAATAAAATAGAATATGTCATTATAGACTCTAATGAAGCAAACATAGATCATCTACCCCTTGCTGTAATATCTAGTTATAACATCACCAATGAACGCCGCCCATGGTATATACAAACATGTAGCAAACCGAGAGTATAAAACGAAAAGATTTAAATTTAAATAAGCCAAAATACTAAGGATGGGGTCGCAAGTGTAAACAAAAATTGTTATGCCAGTATTAGTGGTTTAAGGATTCAAAGCTGTAACTATTAGTTAGACTTAAACGTTTCTTTCTGAGTTGAAAAATTGTTAATAATTATATAATATTTTTGAGAAAACATAAATCGACTTCATTTGAATTGTGTATTATAAAATATGCATAAGAAATTAGTAAACATCGGTGGTTATCTTACTGAATTAAAATAGTTGCGATGTTAAATGATGTTAACATAATATAAAGGACAAAGATAATTTCAAGAACTATTGAAGACAAAATGAAAGACACTGGTCCAGTTGTTTTTTTTCCACTATACGATATATTGATGATGTCTTATCCATAAACAATGCTAAATTCAGAACTTTTTGCAATTAATCTATCTTGGCGATTTTAAACACCCCCAACACATTTGAATCAGCTTCTTATTTATACCTATTTATTGTCAACTTCCAGTTTATTGATTGCAATATTGCATCTGCTGCAACGTATGGTGTGTAATTTTCACAACTTACACGTTATGATAGATCCGGCAAATAGTATTTTGGTTTTTTAGCCCTGTCACTGCTGTTGACTAGTAAATTTCTCCAACAATGGTTTGTTGCGCACATGTTGATGTTATCCTTTATAAGTTATGTGGTTAATACAAGCGTTATCTTTCCTATATGGGTTTTATATTTCCTTGACATGACAATGAGATACTCGACAGGTGCTTTATTAAAGCAGGCATTGCGTACTCGTTCGATGCACTCGAGTGCACCCTGGTTTCTATTGGTTTCGTTAATACTCTCTTTTTTCTGTTTTTGGTTTGGTTTCATGTTTTATATTTTTGTGTTAATTCGGATTTGTAACAGTCCTTTGACTATTAAACTTGTTGTTTGGTCGGTTTCTCTGATAATTTTTCAAAAGAATAACTGACAAAATATTATTTAAGCAATGGTGGTGGCATTATTAGTGCTTTAAATAACATGCATTAATTAATTACATGTAATTTGATGTGCTATGCGTCAGTGCTGAAATATACTTTTTCGAATAAATTCATGCATGGTACAGTTTTTTTAAGAAATAAAAATGAAAAGGTTTTATCTTACATAATGATGTGTCATATGATCTTATATCAATCATTTCAGACTTTCCTTTTTTCGAAGTTTAACTCTCCCAAAATAAAACTTTATCAGATACAAAATGTTTTTGCACATGTTCTTGTATATATTTAAAAACATCTGTCCCCTCAGATAACTATAAAACCTAAAGTTTGTAAACCTTAAATGTTCTAGAGCTTATGTTCGGTGAATTCAACATTTTGTTAGCTTAAAACAATCTTTAATACACAAAACATTTATATAAGTGAATACTTATATCAATTTGTTTGATACTGTAGAGAGAAGTTATCTACTTGTATTTAATTACATAAGGAAATTGTTTAACTATAGCATGTACATTTTAAAGAAGAATCACTCAATGTAAATCGGACACATATTCATAATTTTACACATTACATAACTTCAAATTTTTTACTTTACCTTTTTGTATGCAACAAAATACACCCACACCAATGATCAAAATTGAAACAACTACAGCAGCTGCCACAATGTACCATTTGCTATTTATCTCATAATCAGTAACAACTACAAAAGCAGGTCAATTTTAAACAATTTTAACTAGTAAACAAATGCGTTCATACTTAGAAATATCGATAAGCTGAAATTCACACTACAAATGTTTAATAAGGTATGAAACTTGTTTTCTAGGTAAACGGACGATGAACATATCCTATTGTAAAAGTCATTTATAGACAAACGATCAAAGATCGTTCACATTATCTTCCATTAAATTGCAACCCTGAACTTTCACCTTTCAATAAGTTAAGCTAAAATTTGTTAGGAGGTCATGAAACATTTATTCCAAAATATTAAAAAGATACTTGCTCTTCCTACTGACAAATATACTTTCATGTGCAGTGTCTACACCGGCGTCGTTTTGTACTAAGCACGAGTAATTACCCGAGTGTAACTTCTTAACGAAAGTGTAGTTAATCCATTGTGATTCTTTTTCAATTTCAATAAGGTTATGCATCCAAGTATAATTATACACAACGTTGTTCGTCTTGTCAAGACATTTAAGTGCCACTTCGTCTCCTTCTATAATATCGGTACTAGGATAAACATATATATAGACACTAGGTTTCGATGTAAGAAATAAACAGTAGAATACTATTACAGATAAAAATTATTGTTATCACTTAGAAGATTTGAACAGCCAATCATAACTGTCAAATTGTTATCCAATTATTTTAAATTAAAAAAATTAAATGAATTAGCAGGTATAGACTTAATTAAACGTGTATTCAAAGTTGAAAGTGTTACGATGATTGTTGGATACACATATAAAAAACTAGTGGTATATGATACCCATACATTTTAATCAACTATCCAAATCATATACTTCTGTAATGAAAGAAGAGGTTTAATGCCATACAACCTGGTTGAACCCACTATTTCTTTTCCAATGCCTGTACCAAGTTAGGGCCACGGCTGTAGTTACTTTAAATTATTAGTTGTTGGTTCTGGAGTTTGCCAGTTTCTTGGATTTGATTTGTGGATTGTCTTGTTAACAGTTTCGTCGGAGGGCCTCGAGGGCCGAGTGGTTAAGGTAGTTCGTCTAATATTGATCACGTGGTCTTTCAACACCGAGATTGCGGGTTTGAGTCTCACTGCGGGCAGGGTGCGCTCTACTCCAATCTAAATTGGCAAGGATTGCCAGTTTTCCTACAAAACGTCCGGAATTTCTCCGGATACTCAGGCTTCCTTCCCCAATAAAAACTATAAATATATATAGCTGGAAAATTGCTGAAAATGGCATTAAACAACAACATTCAAACAATCCAGCAATTTCACAGGTGTTCGGTATTTTGTTATTACCTTTAGTCAGAAAAAACGTTTTCTCCGATATTATCTTTAATTACACTTACAAATAACAAAAAGTCTAACTTTATAAGTGACTGGCGCCTTTGTCATTAAGTTGTTGGCTGAACAAATGAACTCTTGCATGTGATTGCCCCTCCTTGGTGTAAATGTGTATGATAAAGTCATTGTCTGTTTGCTACGTTTGCCAATGAGTGTAACATTTGAGTTGATTTCCGTTAGTACCTCCATGTTGCTTGACAGTGACAGTGTTTTTATAAGAGGATTTCCATTTTGCACACGACATGTAATAGTCACATTGTGTCCTTCAACTCCAACAATCTCATTTGATTTAATTGCCTCATCAACGCTCATATTGGTAGGTTTTACTGCAAATTGATTTAATAAAGAAATGTTAATAGTATACCATAGTTTGTTTAGAGATTATAACTCAATTTTTTTATCTTTTAGGTAAACAAACATTGAACTGATATTTCATAAATGGCACATAACCGATGATAACCATTAATAGTATTAATTTCTTCCTGTTGTTATTTGTAATGTAATAAAACATTGCTGCAATGAAATGCTTAGAAATATTTTAAAGACATTGTAAACGAACTAATTAACTATTTTCAAAGAATTTTTTACCAACTGACGGAATGTAGAAGATATTTCGACGTGATAAAATTGTAAATCAAGAAGAAACATATTGACATATTCAAGGTACAAACGGCTTTATTCTTACATTCTCAATACCCAAAACCGGAACATCACAATAGATATATATCATAAGAATAAAAAGTATAACCACAATTTGTGCTTTTAATTTGTTATTAATATAAAAAAAATTTCTCAACTTTTTGTTTGTATTCATGTGCTTTGAGAAAGCCAAAACAATACACGTTCTAAATTTTAAAAAAAATATTGCTCGACGGGCGTTAAACATCAATTAGTCATCAATCAACCAACAACACAATAAGACATAGAAAAAACATGCAAACGTTTAAGAATTTTAACCTACTTAGTACATGTGTATGTTTGCTGATACTGAATTTGTAGACCAATTGTTGGCTGTTTGTTGCAAGCACTTGTAAAGGCCGACATCATTTTCACTGAAGTTTTCTATATTCATACTCATAGTGTCAACTGTAATTCTGTTTCTAAGTGTATGTTCCAGATGTGGGTTCACGGAATAGTTGGTAATGTATGTGGTGTTCTTAAATTCACAGAACATTGTTACACTAGATGTTTTACTAAACGTAAATGGCATTGTAAATTGTGAACCAGGCTCAACGTAGATGAAATCTATATTGTTTTGCATTTCACCTAAAATAATTAAAACACATAATTTTATCTTAAAGTATTTTTCTGAGGGTTGAATTGTAGATGAATAAATTTTAGATACACATTGTGCACAATAGTTGTATTAATTACAAAAATATGTTTTCTATGTTCGAAAATTGTTTGTTCGAAATAGTTTTGCTTTAAATACATCATTATGATGTTGAAGCAGTATTATCTGATTTACTAAAGCAGACGAGGGTTGCAACTACGTCAAATCGGTTGTTGTGTAGATTATACCTGTCTGCTTAAGTCCACAAAATACCTACTTTATTATATTTTCAGAGTTGCGTGTCTCCAGAGTACCTTTCTTTCAAAAGCTAATACCTGCATTGTAATATTGAAGACAAAAGCCAACCATTGTATGAATTACTTATAAATAATAATGAATAATAATTGAAATGTATTTCAATACGTATCTCAGGAAACATTATCTACAGACATAACACTTCGCTTTAATTACAAACTTTAAGAGTCTAATTTTTATTACTTTGAAAGATTTCTGTAAAACTGGGTCTTCATGACTGTTTACCTGTACTGAATCCTAGTAGCAATATGCAAATTCCTGTTGTCAGCATGATCTTCAATATTAAACAAAGATAAAATTAAAAATTTTCATTGAGCAGCTGTTTCTAGTAATTGCACAGAACTACATAAAATAATTGTTCCCAATAAAATGTACATTTGAGAACAATTATTTTATACTAATTCAAATTCAAATTTATACCTAACGTATTGTTTCCATTCGATGCGTTTATGATATGGGAATACATATTACAGAAAAGATTCGTGTTTTCAAGTTAAAGGTAACCGTAAGTGTCTATATCAGAACCATATTCTAAAACGAATAATCAGTATATGAAATAAAAATTTAATAGTATGGTAATCTCAGACAAGAGTTCGCACAAACTGAACTATGCAAAATTTAGCAAAATTTTGGTTGCTCCAGTTATACTAGCATCTGTGGTACCGCACCCGTTCTGAAGTAGTTTTTAGTTAGTTTTGCGTATTTTAAAAACATTCTATCATAAATAGAAAAGCGGCACATAAGCAGTATAGGAGTACAAGCTTTTCATTCAATGTAGTGAATATTATAATTATACTCTTTTGACTTTGCTACGGTCACAAGTCTTTAAGGCAACAATGACTCAGATAACGTTTGAAAAATAGTTCAAATAAATGTATATATTTATACATGTATTTATAAAACATACATTCTTATAAAAATACTAACCTTTAAAAAGCATCAATCAAGTTTTCAGTTATAAGCAGCTTGCATGTATATCCTCGTGAAATATGTGAAATTATACTTTGAAGATATATTTATTTAAATTACTATCAATTGTTTTCGACTGTTTTCATTAATTAGACTAATTTATATCCTATCAGCTGTTCACATTATTGTTAGAAAACGCATTTCTGCAGAAGAGGAAATTGTTTTTCAATATGAACAATATGTATTTAAATAATACTATTTTGTATTATGCTAATATTTCTATAAATAAACTAATGTAATTTTAATTGGATGGTAAACTTTTTTATTCCTATGTGGATTAAAACATATTAAAATTAGATCTTTTACACAACACTCATCTCCTTTTCTATTGATCTATCTTAAAGATTGACTAACTTTAAGGACTACTAAATATTGACTTTCAAGATCATCGATTGTCATTTTAACTAATTAGTTATTCAAAAATTTATATGCGCATCTCGATTTGACGCAGTACAAACCTACTACGGAAATATCGGAGTTTCTGCTTAATGAAACTTGTTCGGTCGGTTTTCTTTGTTACTTTCTTAATTGACATCAGTACAGAGCGTAAGTTAATGACCACCTAATTCCAATCGTCTGCATGCATATTTATAATACAAGAACTATTAGAGCTGCAATTTGATTGGTTGGTTTAATAATTTAACTGTCATTGTTTATATTATTTTTGTTAAAGCAAAAGTCACCAGAATATGAACAAAACATTATCACGTCCACTCAGCAACAATAGAAAGATGATTAGCAAGTGAAATATTTAATTAGATTACAGAAATGCACAAGACGCATTGCTGAATGAAATATTAATCTTTTTGAAATTGACAAATATATTCTCCACATATATTTAGTAATCTGTCATCTGTAAAGATTCGTTTAAAATTGATCGAATTACATTTCTTTCGGCATAAATGACTAAATCTTATAATAAATATACTGAAGACCAAATCTGTCAAATGTTAGACTTTCGTATTCGTTATGTTTGGAGGACATACTGTTGGTATTCTTATCTGTAATAATTGGGCTCCTCTCCTCGCTGACCTGTTTTTATACTCTTTTTGAGCCTGAGTTTCTAGAAGTCCTGCTGAAGCAGAAAGGCTCAGACCTTTTATTTCACATTCCGCTATATTGATAATATTTTGTCCCTCAACAATTCTATGTTTTGTGACTATTTGCATTCAATTTACACTAGCAAGCCTTAAATAAAGACACTTATGTCTTATACTACACTTATGTCCGTCTCTTACTTACACCTACTTCTATAAACAGACTCGGGAAAACTACAAACTAGACTATTCTGCAAACGAACGTGATGACTTTAACTTTCCATTCATCAAACAGCAACATTGCAGCAACTCCAGCGTTTGTGTATAAATTTCACAATTAATGTTATTCTAGATCCTGCGATCGGTATTCCATTTTTAGACCGATGTAGTCCAGACGCCAGCAGTTACGATTTACTTTAAAATTAAAAGCAAACGAGAGCAAATGAGATATTGATTTCTGTTGATATTTACCATTCGATTTCGAAAATCGAGTAATGCTGCCAAGTTCATCTACAACAAACACAAAAAGTAAGATGCTCTACCCTGAGTGTAAACAATAACAATTAGCCAATAGTAAACAATTAAGTTCAATTAAACTATTAGTTTCTGGCGTAAATTACATAAATAAGGGCAAAAAAGATTTTAAAATATATTCGAGTCAACATTGATAAACTAAGGGATGTTTACTTATAACTGATGAACAATGAGAATTTAAAGATCTGAATCCAACCGTTATAGAACGAGAAATTAATTTGATGTATTGACTTATTATTTTCTCTACGCTTCAGTTACATTGAAGAGTGTATGAACAATTTGAGTACTTAACTGGCTAGAATTATTTCTTCTCTGTTTAAAAACCGTGACACAAACACATTTTTACCAGTAGAGTAAGAATGCAGTTACCGTTAGAACACAAACTCAAGCCAATCCAAACTATTAAACATTCTTGACCTGCAAGGACAGAATCATGAGTAAAATCCCAAACTTTAAGTAAAATTCTTATCCTTTATTTTATAAACACTTACTAAAGTTTAGCATCAGCGTCCAAGTTCCAATGATGCTACTCTTCAAGTTTCGATGTCTATATGCATTACATAATAACTAATGTTTTACAGATCACATTATAACTCAACAATCATTACATTTTCTGATATATTTTAGCAAATTGCTTGTATATTTTTTACTGAAATATATTTAAACTTGTTTGTAACAAAAACAAACAACTATTAGTTTGTTGTTTTTTTGTTTTGTGTTTTTTTTTGTGGGGGATTGGGGGTTGTTCTAGCATATAATATTGTAATATTAAATAATTCACAGTAATGTTTGTTTTTTGTTTTGCTTGAAAATTGTTTAACATGGTTCCAAAATGGTGATTAACATCTACAGTTTATGAAGAAATGTTCAAAATCTTCATCTATTTGACAACAGTTACATAAACTTTATTCTGTAATTGTCCAAACCGTAAGCTTTTTTTGTTGGAACAAATGAGCTGTATTAATTTCCACGGAAAAACTGTAAATTTATTTTTGTGTTAGGTTTTTTTCAAATTGTAAATTTTAAAATGTATCAATAATAAAAATAAAGATTTATTATTCACGTTAAAAAGGTCGACATATAAAGAATATCCATATCATTGTTTGTATTGTGTTGACAGTATTAAATATCGAATTGTTTTTACGGCAAACTCCATTGTGTTTGAATTGCGTTTTTTTTAAATACAGAATTCAGAAATCCAATAACATGTAGCCTTTTTTTATTTTAGAAAAAATAAAAGTACTCGACACCTTGCCTTCTTTTTGTATATTATCATTTATGAATTTTAGCCCACTTTTTATCCAGTTTTAAAAGAATGAATTTTTTGCCATCTTCGGTAAATTTACCCCTCTCATGATAATATTGTTCTTATTTCTAATAAAGATTAAGGTTTTCTACTTCTTGATCTAACACTCAATTACTTCTCTATAACACTGCGGAATTTTATCATGATTTGGAAGATTTTAATGGTGTCTATATTCATACAAAAAACTAGCCATTTTTTTCCGAATTTCTGGAACTATTTTGCTGGAATAACTTTCCAATGTCCTAACTGTCCAATTTCCTTATCTTCCGTTGATAAGTTTATAAAACCCCAATTTTTTATCAGTCTAAAGTCCAAACACTCACAGTTAGAATGTATGATACAACGTGATCACTTAAACTTGTTGTTTGATAAACTTATTGAGAACAAATTCATGAAAGCCCTTGTCCGGATTTGTTATTATTTGTCAAGCATATCTTATGGACCGATACATTGCACAGTACTTTAAACGTGTATTTAAATTAATGAAAAATACCATATATTCATCGTGAAATACCGATGGATTCTTAGTCATAACAATTTCGAAGTGGTCAATGTAAGTTTTGAAAGACTTCCATTTGACGTGCAATTTGACGGACGTTTGTTCCAATCTTTTCCTCCATTTCGGAAATTTTTACCTTTTAATCCTGAATCTTTTTTCAGCATATTACGTAAACCCAACAATATAATTTTTTCCAATAGTAAAAAAAACTGATTATTGATAAGGGACCTGCAAAACCAATCTTGATCTGTGACTAATACAGATTAATATATCTATCAAAAGAATCATTATATCATAATATGACACATTAAATATTGCATTAGATTCTTTGCTTTCTAGTGCATATGTTTTATTGATCATTGTTATAAATTATTTATTTTCGTTCTTTCTAATACTTTCCTGTATTATAATTCCAATTAAAATAGTAAGATTTTTTGCTTGCAAAATAATTTGAGTTGTCTTTTTACCTTAGTTATTTTGTCAGAGTCATTGTTGCTGGTACTACATATGGTGAGGATATACATACCGGTATACAAAGGCTTAGACCTGATATCGAATCTAGAAAATATTTTTACGCAAAAAACTATTTTGTAACAAAGACAGCAGGGACACTAACAGAACATCATGAGCCTAAAAGTCAAGGGACTATTACAAATCAAGATTCGACAAAATGTCACCAAATGTACCAAGGTTATCAAAATTTTCTACGCCAGACACAGGTATATGAATGTTGCGATGATATTATAATTTTTAATGCATATTTGATGACTTTTTTAATTTTATCATCATAATGTTAATATGTCGTTGTTCTTCGAAATGTGCTTTACAGTTTCATCCTTGTTCGGTATTTTTTTTTATTACCTTCATTTACAACATCGTTTGTACTATGGCATTAACGATAATGTCTTTCAGACTTTTTGGGTTTGCCAGTGTTGGTTAAGAGAAAATGATTTTTAGAGTTGGATCGATTTCAATTAGGTTCCAATGTTTCCTTACAACACTTGAAATGTGCATTTAAGTCAGAATGTTATGTGATGACTAATTAGAGTCTGCTGTTTGTTATATTTGTAGTCATTAATATTATAATTATATGTAAATACAAGTATTTGTCTTGTTACTGCGTATATGAATGTTTTAATACAACCAATTGTAAGTTACAGTTTAATTAATTTAACTTAATATCAGATATTAAGTACATGTTATTTTATTTAATTTGATTGTCAGATTAAGCATCTCCATGGATTCAAAATCAGGGCGTCAGCATGAGAGCTGTTTCTATTTTAGACAAAATTATTTCGTCCATAGCATTACAACATCTAATTATGAAATGTATTTTAATAGTAGGTAAATATAAAAAATGAGAGTTAAGTAAGCAATTTTCTGTATGTCTATAATTTTCGTTTGACAAGTTACTATGAGGAGACTTTTAAGTTTAGATAAGTATTGGTAAGGTTTTTTTATTAAAGTTTCTTTTTTAATTTAATTTAAAAACAACACATGCAAACCCTGATATCAAATAACAGATAGAATTAATTGAAGATAACGAGGAGCATTACATAGAGATTAATCAAGGGACAAACAAAATCATGGTTAAACAAAAGAGGTGACGACAGCAACACAAACATAGAGACAACTCAAGATCCATACAGTGGTGACACGAACCCCACTAAAAACCGGGATGAGTCCAGGTCCTCTGGAATGGGATGCAACTGCAGCTCCACGCGTTGCGATCCGTTGTATCAGTCAGATTACAATCCATTTATGTCATATCCGGGGATAGTCATAAGTAAAGAAGGAAAGCGGTTACTGCAAACGGGAGGAATTAGTCTTTTGTGAAACAGATATTCCGTTACGGTCATATAATTCAACGTTGTGACCGGAAATGTTTCTAAATGATGACTTCAATCTTGCCGCTGTGAACACCAGGTCAATAAATATCAATAAGCCTTTCTGTCAGCAGAAAACTTATATCAAGGAAATTTGAATATAAAATACATTCTTAGTAGCAGATCAAAACCCTGTTTTTTTACAATATATAACGGTCATCCCTCATATGCAGCTTAAAATCAGGCTTAAAAATATTGTGAAACGTTGTGTTTTAAGAAAAACGGAACAAGACGATATAAATAACTATTAGACATGGTAGAGCTTACTTCGTCATCCATTACTCTAAATCAAATAATAAATAAACTAAAGACCAAAACTGTCAAATGTTAGAATTTTTTATTGACAACCTATTTGTCAGGTTTGGAGAACATATTTTTCAACAGACTGTTGGTATTCCAATGGGTTTTGTTTAGTGTTCCTCTCTTTGCCGACCTGTTTTTGTAGTCTTATGAGGCTGAGTTTCTAGAGGGCTGCTAAAGTAGAAAAGAAAGACATTGGCCTAGTCCATAAATTTTACATTCCAGTATACTGATGATGGTTTGTCCCTCAACAATGTTACATTTGGTGACTACTTGCGGCTCTCACTTATACCAACTTCTAGAAACAGACTCGGGAAAACTACAAACTAGACCTAACGACAAATATAATGCTTTAAACTTTCAAATTGTTACCTTTTCGTGCATCGATAGCGACATACAGCTCCACCCTATAGTGTATACATTTCACAACTTACATGTTTATTCTAGATCCTGCGATAGGTATTGCGATAGGCAATTTTACTTATTTGATCCTTATGGAAATCAACCTCTCAAAAACGATCGGACATTTTCGCTGAGTCTTAGATAGTCTTTACTATTCCTGGAGTTTACTTTTCCTAGACATGACAATGAGTAACTCGACTGGTGTCTAATAGGAGGCAAGCACTGCCTACTCGTCCGGAGCATCTGAGTGCACCCATGTTTGTTTATCGGTTTTCTGGTTACTACCCTTCTGTTTTTGTGTTTTTGGTTTATGTTTTGCTTTGTATATGTTGGTCTATACCCGAATTTTTAATTTTCCCTTAACGGTCGGCTTCCTTGCTATTTTTTCTTTTCTTATCAACTATCATTCATAGTCCTCTACTGAGTCCATAAATATTTTAAACTGTTTTCAGTTTATAAATCTCGGCTCTAGTATTTTGTCCTTTAGCTAACGCATTTCTTACAAATTTTTATTAATGATGCCTGGGACGCCAGTGATAAGTTGGCTAGTCGTATTATATTTAAATTTAGAATTTGTACAAATTCAGTCGGGATTATGCTTAAAGTCTTGAGATACAGCCATACAATTAAACAAAAAGAAAAACAATGTATTCCAGTTTAGAATACTAGCATTTTAAGCTACCGAGAAAGTAATTTATAAACTAGTACGGCATAACACTATCAATTCTCAGTGCCTGATATCTACAAACACCCTAAAATTAATTATGTCTACTTTAGTCTTAGCTAAACTGTAATGAAGTGTTGTTTTGACATATTTTTAATAAATTAAACAATAAACAATTGTACATTTTTTCTTAATTAGTTAATAAATTATACACTGAAGTTATCTTTAGTCAGATTTATAAATGAGATTGTGTTCACTGATATCTGTTTTTGATTGTATTCCTTATTTTTATGCCTGGAATAGTTGTCAGATCGCTAAAAAGCATTTATTTAACAAAGAAGGTTTATGTAGAACCATCACAGGTTTTAATGTTTATTTTCTTAGTAATCGATATAGAAATCACTATAATATAAAATAATAAAAATAATCATATGAAAAAACCGTACACAAGAAAAACTCTTGTCACTTTCTAAAGTTAGATAAAATCGAAATCATTCAAAAATCAATACAAATGCATTCAAGGTGAAACATTTCGGAACAAATAACTTCATGACGCTTTTAATTATAAAGCCAGTTACTAACAGCACCTTGTGCAATTACATTAATAATCATGAATTAACATGAATTAAATACGAACGATAACGAACAGTAACAGAACAAAACTGAAACGCTTAAAGTACATAAGACTACACTGAACTAAAATACACGCAAAAAATATGACAAACAAAAATAAAACACAGAACACAGCTTACCTTATATATTATTCAAAGGACTTGGGATAAATATTCCCAATAATAATATCTGAACTTTCCAGCTAACTAATACATAATTCTGGATTTGTATAAAATATGACCTGCATAAGTCCAGTGATTAACATAAAGTTAACATTTCCTACTATTAAATATAGCAAGCTACTTTATTCTACTAAATCCACAATAACATATAGAAATGATAATTATTAACCAGTGATATTTAAGCTGTATTGTAAAATACAAATACATATGCATATACCAGCAGAATTACTTTAACTATTAAAAATAATCTTTCTTTTCACTCTTATAAATATATCAAACTATCATTCAAAACTCTCTTCCAAAAATAAGAATATGAAAGAACTGATAAATAAATGAAATAACTGACCTGTTAATGTGAAACCACTAAAATAAGAATACATAAATGCTGCTGAATGCCGATGACAAGCAAGAAGAATTTTCCAATCTAATTAACTTACCCAAAGAATCAGAATAAATTAATAGTGAGTACCTGAACACTATTCACTACAAGTTCACTAACTGACCAATTAGATAAGATAATTAAATCCCATGATGTAAAGTAAACTTATAAGTAAATCAAACTACTATAGTACTCATAGTCAACGTCCGTATACAAGTACATGTACATGTCAAGAGTCAATAAAATTAACTAAAAATCTAATTAATCATATACATTAGAAATAACACTATATATAGCAAATACCAATATGTTACATTTACATCAGGAAAATACTTATTATCTTAAACAACCAATTCTCAAGTATCGTTAAACGAAATATATCTCTAAACATAAATAGTCTAATGTATAAACTCAATCTCCATTGATTACAGAATTATTTAAGCATTTTAGTCGAATCCATAATTAAAATGCGTGGTTCATTTGTGTCTTCCTCGTCGCTGCTGTTGCTGCTCATCGGATCAATCATAGTAGTTAATATTTCTGAATAATTTGCCCGATTTTCTAAGCCACGAATGATGTAGTTACTTCCTTGTGCGCTACCAACGTCTACATCTATATAGTTAAGGCCATCGGGATTCTACAGAACAAAAATATTATGAAAATATTAGAAATGAATATAATGAAAATATCATCCTTTGAGTTTATTAATTAACCAGATCAGTTATACAGGTATGTTTGAAAATAACACATTAAAAATCATTTTAGTAATGATTTACAAACGACACGCATTAGTGACATACAAAGTTAAATAACACACTCGTGCTCTATGCTAACTTACCCGAGCAATGATTGGTATAGGGTCACCTGAAAAACATATTGATTCCAATATTTCATAATTTTGATTCAAGAGGCTTTCATAATATATATACAGCATAATTATGGGCTAAATAATGTGGAATGTTTAATGCCTAATAATGTCGACTTTATTATGACTGCAAATGTGATTAAAATTGCGTATACACATGTAAATCAGTCTATGGCGAAAGTTAGAAGTATTTAAAACACTTATGTGAGAAGTTTTGATACTAGATGAACGTTTAATGTTTTCATAGTGGTTTAACATTTCTGTGTAAATATGTAATGCGTGTGTTTGTTGTAGATTAACATCGATGTTACACAAGGTTGTAAACCTTATACATGTATATAAGTTATGCATGTATATAATTTATGCTTGTGTGACCAATTCGTCTAATCTATTTCATATATGTGCACTGTCAGAAAGATTTCGGTTAAAGAATAATTCTATTTTGGCAAATATGAAAAATTTCACATTTCAGAAAAACCTTCCCAGTAAATGTTACAATTATTTTGCGACAGTTGAATGATCGTATTTCTCAACATAGAAGTATTCCTTCAACATAAAAATGAGACTTGTTTATGTCCTTTGAAAGTAAATCTTTTTAATTATGTTGTAACTAAAGAAATTAATTTTTGTAACTGACTTAACTTAAAAGATTTGTGATTAAACGTTTTTAAAACAAAATATTCGTGTTCACTATGCTTAAAAAGAGGATCAAATTTAATATATGCTTCATTTCTATCATTTGAGTAATATATGTAATGATCTGTTGACCTTAAGGAAAAAATTTAAAAAAACCACTTTTTAAATGTTTTCCTTAAAGTCAACAAGTTCTTTAACTAGAACCTAATGACGAGTCACTCTTTTGCTTATAAGTCAAACATCTTTTTGTTAACACTTAATCTAAATAATTAAAATAAATGTTTCGCTTGCTCCTCCCTTTTTGTTATTGTCGTAATATGTAACAACGTCTCATTACAGGTCAACTTAAATCGATCTTTTGATATTACTCAATGAAACATTTTGTCAATTAAAATGGTAACCAATCAAACGTAATCTTTTATCCTGACTTCCGTTTATTGACGAAAATTGAACAATGGTTCGTTTTGGTAAATGCCAGATAGATGCCAAATAATAACATGATTACGTAACAAGGTTTACCAAGCAGATTCTTGATCGGTTTATACAAATGGTCAATCTGAGATGGCAGAAATGAGGAGAAAGTGAAATATTTGACTTTAATTAGATTTTTTTAAGAATCAGGCACAATAATGTTCATGACCACGAGAAAGAGTA
This sequence comes from Limnoperna fortunei, assembly GCA_944474755.1. NCBI lineage: Eukaryota > Metazoa > Mollusca > Bivalvia > Mytilida > Modiolidae > Limnoperna > Limnoperna fortunei. The sequence goes on along the minus strand of OX104114.1, from coordinate 33,170,219 downwards.
TAATTTGTTGAAACGCTAGTTACAAAATAATGCATTAAGGACAATATACACAAACAATCTCTTACTTAAACAAAAAAACTTCTTACTTACCATTTGTATTTTGTCCCTCTTGCGAGGGAGATGATACAAAGTTCCCCATAATGTTCAGTTCATTATCAACTACTTCGCCTGTAAAATTAACAAAATAGACTTTACCTTTGTCTTAAATAATTTCTTTCGTGTGATGTGTTTGTTGTTTTCCGCGATATTTTTGTCATAACCAGGTTACGATCAAGTAAACTTATATAAATGATTGCGAAAGTTTTAAAACACATAAAAGAATATTTGTCAAAACGTGGAATCTGCATTTTATGTTTTAAATATTAGACAGACGAGTTAGTTACCCTTCAGTGGAAAAAACAAGAGCCAAAATCATGGGACGATTACTTATTCGGATTAAGACAAACATACAACACAAAATGAAAACCAAAAAAAACACAAAAAGAACGTTACATAATGTTACTATCTGCACTCTAAATAACTTCCTTCTTTGTGCCATTTAGATAAGTATGCTATTTAAAACACAAAAAAATCTTATCTAGTGAAGTATTCAGGATTTAGTTTACAACGCATCCGACATACCACCTCTACTGAAAGGTCTTATTTCAACAGATATGTCAGATTTCCTTCTGTTATTAAGTTAACTGTTATTTATGTATTATTTTCAAACAGAAACAAGATAAACATTACCTTCTATGTTTTGGTCAATATCCGCATTTCTAAAAAAGTTCAAAGCATCAATAATTTAAGAGTATTTTTAAAAGTTACATGCATGCGTAATACAGTATCATAATATAGTAGTGCCTTATTTGCGCATCATAATAAAAGTTAACAAAAAGGTAAACCACTTCATTCCTCGCCATTTCAAATAGCATATGCATGTCGATTTCATTTTGTTTAACGTTGAAATGTAACCAATAATTTCAAACGAATACTTCGGTATTTAGCTTTAATCAAGTAACTGGCATTCGATTTTGTAGACTGATACGAGTATCACGTAATTCTATCTTCAATCGTTCTATAAAAATATTCGTTAAATTGATTTTATTGTTGCCTAGTTTTCAGTTAGCAGTGTGTCAGATAAACTAAGAACGTTGGTTATTCCTTAGGGAGATAAAGCAAAACTATTCATAAGCATTTAATTAATAAAAACACAAATAACATGACAATCAAGAAGACGGCAAACGCGTTCTTTTCATCTGTTTTTCAACAATAACATTAAAGATATTCATAATTGTAACAAACAAATAATATTTAAACGGACATTTAACAAACCTCAATAGAACGTAAAATTTGGCCAATTTTAAATATTAGTACAATTAATGAAATGAAACATTGATTTTATCGAGATAGAATTTTTTTAAATGAACAATTTTTTTTCCAAAATACAAACTTGTACTGGTTCGACAGGATAAAACAATAACAGTTAGACGTAAAGGGCAAATAGCGTAGGGCAGGATTGCAAGTGTACTAGTGTAATATAAATTATTAAAAACTACTTATGTGATTTATTATCCGTTGCGAAATGCAAAAAGTGGAGTAAAAATTGAATTTAAGAAAAAAAGTTCAAGGGTAGCCTAAAAATATCAATTTCATTAACTTTAATAACTTTTTCTTATAATTTAAAAATTAAAGACTTGAAAGTTCTGTAATTTGCACAAGTATTCCTAAATGACATATGAAATCAGAAACCACAGTATCACGGCGTATTAAAATTATGTTATAAATTTTAAAATAAAGGGCACACACGATTTAAAGAACACGAATGATGTGCTTAAAAGTTTTGAAGCAGATATATTAATATGTTTATCAAAGGTCACTTGCAAACAAATCTGGATATCATTGGATTAGAGAATTACGTAGTTTCAATCAAAAAGGAATAACTCAAAGTTCTAAATACCTGTGATTCGATGTGTTGTGCATCTTTGCTAAAATAAATTTTTTTTATAAAATCATTAATACTCAAGGAGTTATATATTTTGCATAAATAAAAACAAAATTTATTATGATTTACTAATTAATTGAAGAATTCTATAAAATTGAAAAAAAAAAATATATATATAATTACACTGATGCCCATTCTATCATATGGATAAATTGCACAGTTTTACCTAAAACAGCTCAAATAAGTTTGATATTAAGATGAATTTTACACAAGGGAGATATTTTTGACCAAAAATGTTCTATGTTTAATACTTGTTAATCAGTTGTTAAAAGCTAACCCAAATGCTTGACATAAATTAAAAATTCGAAAAAAAATGGAAGAATTTTGTAAAATCAATTATTTTAATGCATTTGTATAGATATCTCTGAATAATCTATTATATTTGCGTGCTTAACTCTTCGCAAAATAAGCCATAATGCCACCATTTTTTAATTTGTGTATTGTCATTACTAAATTAAAACTTAACAAGTTTGAAGAAAATTCATTGACACATTATTTTCAGTGTATGTTCTCTTAACCGACGCAATTTCAACTTTTTGAAGTAATAATATTCTTTATTAAGAAATTCTACATATGCTTTTAAATGGTTGAGTATAATTTGTTACACAGTGTACTCCCAAACGAACCATAGAATGAATTTTGAATTTTTTTACAGTTTTCTATTGTGTTCTAGCATTAAATGTAAGTTTAAATCTGTATATCGTTTCTTTAGCTTACAAAGCATGTTGTTTATGCTTAATACGTACTACTAAACTTAACGACGAATGTGATGACTTTAACTAGCCAATGAGTAACTTTCCTTTCTTGAGCAACTACATTCTGCAAATGCAGTTTACGTTTTCCGACTGGTACTTTACTTCAGCCCTTGTACGAATACCACGACTGCCTTGGATGAGCGCCGGATTAACGCGGAAACTGTTAACTCAGGGTTTTGTTGTTCGCGTGTTGTTGTCCTAATTTAAAAGATTTTATTGAAGACATCATGTAATTGTAGACAAATACGCGATATCTCTCTCTAAGATGATTACAGATGTTGGTTTGTCGTAGCGTTTGTTCAGTTACCTTCTTTTCCGCATATGTTTAACCCTAAATTGACTACCAAAGACATGGTGTTGCATGGAGTAAGAACTGCTCACTCTTCCAGAGCACCCGAGTTCACTCTCATTTTCTTCAGAGTTTGTGCTTGCTTTGTTTTTGTATTTTGTTTTGTGAACAAATAGATTGATTACATTCGCTTCTTCCTCATTTAATTGGGTTAATTATAATATCAATTAATTAATAGAGTGGGAAGTCATAGATTTGTATAAAATTATATAAAGATGTCATTTGTATCATTAAGTACCAATGACACGTCAGTTCAAATAATATTACTTCATAATAATTTTTGAAAGCATTACCTTGTCTTCTGTAACAAAATAAAGCAATGATGACACTAAAAACACATACAGCAACAGTCACAATGTACCATTCATTATGTATGTCATGATAATCTACAGAAAATAGTCACGCACAAACAATTTAAACAATTAAATTAATATTTAATAATCTTTACGAAATGTGATTTGTTTTCAAATCTGGAAAGATTATCTAACAAGAAATACTTTTCGCAACATTAAATGACAGTAAAATGATATGTGTGACTTGTTTTCGGATGGAACTATAGCATAACGTACCATAAAAGTCATTTATAGACAAATTTCTCTTATATTTTAATCAATATGATGTGCACTTAAGAATTGAATTGTTGAAACCTATCACGTGTGAATACACTAAAATGTCTAAGTATATTTTAAGCGGTAATGAATTTATATAAATATAAATCGAAAAGAGGCTTACCCTTCCTAATAACATTTATCATGGTATGTGCTGTGTCTTCACCTTCGTTGTTTTGTACTAAGCACGGGTAATTACCAGAGTGTGAAGTCCTAACAAAGGTGTAGTTAATCCATTGTGATTCTTTTTCAATTTCAATAAGGTTATGCTTCCAAGTATAATTATACACAATATTGTTCATCTTGACAACACATCTTAGTGACAGTTCCTCTCCTTCTTTAACATTATTACTAGGAAAAACATATATACTGACACAAGGTATTGCTGTGGAAAAAAAACGACATAAAACATAAAAAAATTGTCAACTATTATAATTGAAAATAAGGACTAAAAGCCTTGCTTAACTGAAGATTGCTTAAATACTGGTCCAGTTCAGAATGCATTATAAGGTGTATTGTCGCCTCTGTTGTAAAGTTGTTGTGCTCAGTGAATGAACGCTAGCCTGTAGTTTTGTTGGTGTAAATGTGTATGAATGCTTAATCTTCTGTTTATTTTTACGTCTGGCGTTTCTTTGAGTACTACACTAATGCTTGCCCATTCCTGTGTTTTTAAACGCAAACTGCATTTAAGACATATTTTGTCCCATATTCACGGGTAGTTTTGCAAAGGGATATTATATACAAATGTTAATATTATACCAATTTTATATGATAAAGTTTGTTTTCAGAATATAAAATTTCTTAAACTGAATGGTTAACCAATATTGAAGAGATATTCCGTAAATATCACATGATTTATAGCAATTACTACACCCGTTTACATTTCTTCTTTTAATATATCATAACATAAGGAAATAAATTGAGAGACTAAATAATTATAAAGGACACTGTAAACCAACTGAATGTATATGTCAACAAACAAATTTATTTCAAAATACCAAACAAACATCCAACGCAAATACAAGACCCTAACCCATTATCTCAACTACATAGACATACAAGTAGTTCCTGCTCCAAATATGGCGTGTGTAGTTTTACTTAATTGTAAGTTCATTTAAACTAAAAAAATTGATGAGGGCCAATAAATCCTGAGTCGTCTTTCAGGTAGACACTTCTTTGTGAACAACAGTTTTAGGGTAATAATAAAACTACCAAAGTGAAGATTTAAATGAAACACATGAATCAAGTTTAAGCAGTTTTGTTGTAAACAGGAATTCTGAATCCAGAAACGTTACCATAAAGCAAAACACAAGTGATTAAATATTTTACTAAATAAAATAAATAAAGTCTGTAGAGCGGCCATACTGAAATACATATTAATAGGAAATTTACAAATTTAGACGGTCGGTCATATTGCGTGAAGTTCTATTTCATAACTTAAACTCTCTTATTCGTTAATTTATAGACTTTTAGAAAGCAATGAAATCTGTAATTTGAAGTTTTTCGATAAATGCGGTGTTAATTATGTAAAGGTCAACTTCATCTACTAGCATTTATCATAAAAACTTTATTATAGTTTCTTCTCTTTTAGAAGTGCATTTTAATAATTTCTTGTGATATCAGAATGGCCGACTAACCCGCCATTTTTCAACGGTCTTACTTTATGTTTTCCGAATAAAAGAGTTATTTAACGGATGAAAGACACATAAAGCACTGTTAAATGTTACAACTTAATACTTCACTTGATCGCCTCGAATTGTGCGGAAGTCATGCGAACTAACCACAAAAATTTTTACCTGGAAACTGACAGTAAATATCTGAAACATAGCTTGGTTTAAGTTGGGACATGAAGTCAATTTCTTGTTCCAACATTTTTCAGAAGACAAACTTAAAACTCGGAGAGGAATACTTTCGACAGTGTACTGTATCTATGATCCGCTTAAATATTTTGCTCCAGTGATTATACAGGGAAAACTCCTACTATGGTTAGGACCAGCCCAATTCTGACGAGACAGCTTCGGAATGGAAATCCTGGAAAGACACTACCAATGAACTTAAAACTACGAATACCGCGTATTTAAGTGCCATACATCAGTTAAGCTGCTACCCAGGATCTAATGTTCTCTCGAATGCTCCCAATGAAACCTTTACAGCTGCGGCTTGCGAAAGTAATCCAATTCTCGATTCAGATTAAGTTGTAAATGTTGCAAAATCATGTGCTTAACACGAGCTAACTTTTTGAGCATAACCGACTTTATCGGTTCTCAAAATGGATGTACTTGTATATGCAACTGCCTCGTTTTATATCGTTTAAACGGACCAGGGACAATACTTGCGAACTTGGAAGACATTTCTCGGCATACAGTAAACTTTATTCTGAATACTTTTAACAGCGGTCGTTAACGGACATGATTCTTTTAGCTAAGGACAATTGTATATAGTGTTATTAAGGTCTTTCCCTTCCACAGAAGGAAAGACCTTACTGTATTTCGTCTGATTATTATTATTGTTCTTCTTTTCTGCCATCAATTGACGAAAAGTGTCGCGACATATCTTTTCGATACTTGGTACCATTATTTGGTCATACCGGTACTCGCCTTAGCCGACCATGTGGAACCGATCTATTTTTAGTAACGGAGTTATCTGCCCCAGACCGGAAAACCTTGTGCACAGATCTCCTCCTAAACCATAACCGGTATCAAAAATCTGAAGTGTGGAAAATGTGGCTAGACTCCTGGCGACATGTCATCACCCAAAAAATTTCTTTTCGATTCACTTCCTGTTTACGCGATTTTGACGCGAAATTTGTGGAAAAAGTCAAAGTTGTCGGATTTACACAAAACTTGGTTTCCACGTAGATATGAGGGTCCTAATAACATATATCGGATCAAAATTTTTTTTCGGTCCACCATTTTCAAAATGGCCGCCATTGAAATTTTGTTTTCGCTATAACTCGAAAACCATAAAAAATTGAAGCAGACAATATATCAGAAAAATGTTCCTCTTACTGAGGTCTACATTTGATATATAGTGTCGAAAACTGTGCGACAAACCGTTTTCGAGGTTATGGCCCTTGACACGTATCGGCTAAATTTTGTTTTCAATATAACTCAAAAACCGTAAAAAAATTGAAGCAGACAATATATTAGAAAAATGTTCCTCTCATTGAGATCTACATTTGATATATAGTGTCGAAAACTGTGCGACAAACCGTTTTCGAGGTTATGGCCCTTGACTTCTTTCGGCTAAATTTTGTTTTCAATATAACTCAAAAACCATAAAAAATTGAAGCAGACAATATATCAGAAAAATATTCCTCTCACTGAGGTCTACATTTGATATATAGTGTCGAAAACTGTGTGACCAACCGTTTTCGAGGTTATGGCCCTTGACTGGTTTCGGATAATCAGTTTATGGCTTATAACTTTTAAATCGTCAGAGATAATATAGTAAAGATATGCTTTTATGTGACCGTCATAATAAGCCCTTCGATTTAAGACCAAAGTCGAATGGTTACGGGCAGCCATTTTCAAAATGGCCGACACCGTAAACAGTTTTTATGAAATAACACTTAAACCGCACAAAATTGAAGCGGACAATACATGGGAAACTGAATCGGGATCACTAACTAAATTTAAATATCACATTGTATGACCGGAAGTGACATTTTGTCTATAGCAACCAACTAAATGCCATTAGCAACCATACATTTTCTGACTTAGGACCACTTGCTTTGTACACTAAAACCATGGTAACTGACCGTAAAGTCATTAGCAACTATATACCTAGACATAACACTAATAAAATGCAGGGAAAGACCTCACATTCGTTCTCTGAACAAATGACTTTTAATTATTTTTGAGATAATTCCACACGTTAGATATGAGATGGTGAATGTGCTTTTTAACATTGTACATTTATTGTTTATCATTACATGTATATGTATCTATTGCTTTGATTATGTAAATTCTTATTTACAGCTCTTTCGTGCTTAGATTTTTTTCAGATTATATTGCATCGGATTTTTTTTGTTTTTGTTTTAATGATGTAAAGTGATTCAAATTGCATATTTAATCGGACTTTATCTTGTATCTGTAATAGTATTATAGGTATCATTCTCTACAATGTTTTTTCCATTACAAACGCAACAGTGTGTCACCGTTGCTGCACGTAGCACCATATGTAGCTAGCCACATCTTGTTAACCTGTTCTTACGATTCATATAAAGATATCAGCACTCATTTGTTTGTTCGGACTGTAAACGGTTAAATATTGCTGGACTGCAAGTATAAATTATCTGTTCAAAAAGTGTCATTTTGCTAAATGTGTGATGCAAAAGCCGATGCAGAAAAGTCCTCAATGTAGTTGAAACGTTGCTAGCTGAATGTTAAGCATCAATTTGCCAATAAAAGAAAGTTTTCTGCACAAAAAGTTATGAAAATAGAAAGAAACATGTAGACATTTCAACCTACTTATAATATTTGCTGATACAGTATATGTATTCCAATTGTCTGATGTTTGTTGCAGACAGTTGTAATGGCCAACATCACTCTCACGGAAGTTTTCTATCTTCATACCTGTCAACTGAAACTCTGTTCCTGATAGTTTGTTCCAGATTTGGATTTATAGAATAGTTAAGAACGTATGTAGTGTTGTTGAATTCACAGAACATCGTTATACCAGATGTTGCACTAAATGGAAATTTCATTATGAGTTGTGAACCAGGCTCGACGTAGATAAATTTTGTATATTTTTTTATTTCGCCTAAAACAATACAACACATTAAATTTTATCTTACAGCTGTTTATGTCTAATTTGTAAACAATAAAATTATAGATAGAATTTGTGTACCCTAATTGTATTTATCAAACAATTATTTTAAACTAAGCGACAATATTTTTGGTATTCTGATAAAAAGCCTTAGTTCAGAGTGGGTAATACTGCTTAATTGGTCGTAAATGTTTTGTGTTTGTTTTTTGTGTTCGACTTGGATTTGTTATTTCGTAGTTTAATTTAGTTCTCAATATTTTGCATTGTATTAACAATTTTAAAGACACCCATAACGTAATTCATTAGAAATTATATAAAACGCATATTTATCTTAGGAAACATTATCTAATGATATAAACCTTCTATAACATTACCACTATGAAAGGGATTTTTTATACCATACACAGTTCTGAAAAGCTGTGCTTTTATGACTATTTACCTGTGCTGAAACCGAGTAGCAATATCCAAATGACTGTTGTAAACATTCTCTATAATAAATAAGGATAAAAAAATGTTGTTTGTGCTGACAGTAACTACAAATACCTGCGTGAAATACTTGACTGCAAAAAAATATTGTAACAAGAAATTTAAGTACAGTTCTTTCTAAGAACCATGCAGTCTTTTAAGAAAAGATGGCAAATGTACTGTCATAGATTTTATTCATCTTAGCTTGTTAAGTTCATTTTCATAAAAAAATAACATTAAATGAAATCTCAACAAAAAACATCATAAGGTATTTTCAACAAATTGCATTGAATATACATTTAAACACAGTATGACCAGAACATTATACAGTGTATTTTCATACATGCCTATAAAATGTTTGCAACAATTATAGGCTGTCAAGAGAAAAATTGTCATTATTTCAAAAAGTATGTCATAAAAAGTAAAGATTTTGATCTCTAAATATGAATTTAAAGTATTAAATGGAAATTATCTCCTTTTGTGAGTTTCATGCTAGAGGGCAGTGTTATCAAAAGAAAAAACACATTTGATGCTTAATGTAATATACAAAAAATTTGCAGGATGGATATGTGGAAAGTCATGTACTTTCATAAACGATGTTAAAGTTGTCTGAACGTGATAAAAAATATTACAAATCACCTGAAGGCCTGCAGATTACCTAAGATGGGCATGTAGTAGCGTTCCTTAGCTTTATTTTTCTCTGCGGACAAAAATACGTAGTTTTGTAATGTTAAATGGCAATATGTGTTGTAATGATTTACTTCTCTTCATGATAAGTACACAATGTTTAGATAGCCAAATCAGGCAATCGCAAAATATAGGTCAGAGGCAGCAATTGAAGAGTGAACTGTGATAAGCATCTCTAGCTGTATCATATGTGGTAAGATAGTTGATGTGAACCTTGTCAGTAAGCGGATAGAATTAAAATTCTACTAATTGGGGTCATTTGTCCATAAATAGAGATCAGAGGCAGAATTCAAAAATGCATTGAGGTTAGTTCCTGGATGCATCATATTCACCAATATAGTTGAGTAGACCCGCAAAAATGACACACTTCGGAAATTTCCGTATTTCTCTGTTTAAGTTGTTTATACACATTTTAGAATAAACATACACAAATCAATGGCACTTTCCTTTTAAAACAATTTGATTCCCATTATCTTGCATATTTTTCCTTTTTTTTTCATCATTGCCGATTCGTGATGGCTCGGCTTTCTCGAATCGCTATGTACGGAGGTCAGCCTATTATGTTTCCTACCGCCCCCTTAATCATGCGGGTTTTTTTGGTCAATCGGCAGCTATCGCCCGATTTAGCAGACATTCAAGATACAGCATTATTTATCTGTTATCATTGAGGTAGGACTGGTTTCCGCAGTTTTGCTTTAGATTATTTTTCCCACCTCGCATGCTGGAAATAAACAATTTAAAGCTATACATTCTCATCCCTTTGCTGTTGATATTTTTTACGAGTTCCTTAATAAAAAATAATAATTTGAAAGACTTTCCTTAATTAGAAGGCCTCATTGGCCAAGTTGTTAAGGTAGTTCGTCTACTATTGATCACATGGTCTGTCAACACTGATTGCAAGTTCGAGTCTTGCAGTTGGTAGCGTGTGCTCGACTTAATCTTAGTTGACAAGGATTGTCAGTGTTCCTTTCGAAGTTCTGGGTTTTCTCTGGGTACTCAGGCGTTCCCCCCCCCCCTCCAAAAAAATAGGACGCCAATATGTTGCTGAAAAATTGCTGAAAGTGGTGTTAAACACCATTAAATCAAACAAACAACCCCAAAATTGGATGAGGACCAAGTAATATTCTTACATATATCGCTTTAATTGTTAATTCCTGCAGCAAGTCCCCTTCATCCCCCCCACAAAAAAAACATAAAAAAACTGTATACGTAGAAATAGTTTTTGTGACTTTTTAAAACTTTTGTTATTGTTACAGTTAGTTAGAATCCATCAACCTCTGAATCAATGTACTATAGACACTAGTATGTAAAAAACAACATTTAAATTATGTGTTAAAATAGAGTAGTTTATGATAGTAACAGGAAAATTGTAGTTGTTTAAACAATATGCTTGTGAAACCATTTAAACAAGAATACTCTTTCATAAACATAACAAACCAACAGCTTTCAACAAGGAGTTGTTTACTGCTCGTTGTTCTGCATATGGCTTAAAAAAATAGTGTCATGTAAAACAATCAAGACCAAGCAACAAACATGGCAGTTTCAGAAATAGCCCTGCCATCATAATGGTCTTTGCATTTTGAGACCATTAGCTCATTAAGAACAAATATAAATCTTCAAAAATTGAAATGCTAATTCTTCTAGTGACAGTCGCTGACCAGGAAGCCAAGAAAGCCATACACAAATTTAATTGATTTTAAACCATATATTTTTAACTACATTTCTACTTTGTGGCAGAGTGGCTTGGATCTCCAAGTTCATAATAAAGTTCTTGAGATCAATTCACAACTGCGCAAAGATAACTTTACAAGTGCTAGTTTTATCTAGACCAAATCGTTTTAACCAGGTGTCAACTTGGTCATATAAGGATGACACATAGTTCTATTTTTAATAATGAACCTTATCCTTAGCGTGTGCTATGCAACAGTCCGCATACCATCAAGCAGGTCTTGATGGACTGTGTTGACGACGAACGTGACACATATTCAGGAACTTTTTTATTGTGTAAATTCATATTCCGAGTTGTTTATATCTGTCGCTTGCGACACAGTTTTAAAGTTTTTAAAAGAATTTATTTAATTATTATTAGTAATTTAAAATTTTAAAAGTCTTCCTATTGAACAGTTGTATATTTTATTGTTGCATATCAGTAAAAAAATGAGTTCATTATATTTGTACACAATCAATCAGCTGTCATAAACCTAAACAGCTATAGTGCCCCGGATTTTGGTTAAAAAATAGGGAAACAAGGCTAAAAAGAATTTTTTAATCATTTTTTTCCAAGGTTAGTCACACAATTTGTTCTGAGCCTTGTAATTTTAGCCCTTTTTACCTTAAAGGTTAATATTAATGAATAAAAATTAATATTGGTCATTAAAGATAGTATAACTGTTTAAATATGGAACATAAAAGCTTCCTAAATTTAGAATTTACAATGTTAAATATATATTAAATTAAATTTATGAAATATTTATTTAATGTTCTTTTAGTTTAAGGTGTTGAGATTAAAAAAAACTATAGTGAAAGGCAATCAGGGACATTCTACGCTGTGCCAGCAAAATTGCACATACAGTATGAGATGCTGAATGGGAACTTTTGTTGCCAGTGGCAAAAAGCTAGCTATTTCTTGTGGAAAAGGGGTTACTGGCTGCAATGTAGCAAAGATAAATACAACACAACTACAAATCAAGGGTCACAAATGGAAAGGAAGTAGATTGATCAGTTGCCTTTACTGACCTTCAGTTCAATGAAGACGGCTCAATAACAGTTTGGAAGGCGTACAACATTTCTGCTGGTAAATCTATATCAGAGGAAGAGGTATTGGGTAGGATAAGAAAACAAACATTTGGTTTTAAAAGAGTAATAATAAGTAACAGAGATATCTAGATATCTGAATAAGATCCCCAATAGTTCTATAGAAAACTTTACAGACATTCAAAAAAATAGTCAAGATGTGTAGTTTCAAAAATACATTCATTTACATTCATTTGCTGTGAATAACAAAGCAGTACAGGTGAAATCTTTGTACCTGACACAAATTTTTCCAAAAAGGTACTTCACAGGCATGTTTCTAAAAGATCACCAAAATAATAACAATCTGAACGAGTGCTGAACACCGAGGTTGCTGGTTCAGGTCTGGCTGCGTGCAAGATGTGCTCGACTCCAATCTTCATTGACAATTATAGCCACTTTTCCTACCAATGGTCAAGGTTTTTCTCTAAGTTCTGCCTCTCCCTCCCCTAATAAAAACTAGACTCCATGATATGGCTGAAAGTGGGGTTAAAAATTTTTCAAACAAAAACAAAATACAAAATGTGTGCTAAATATGAAATAAATCAGACTTAAAACATTTATAGTTCTTTTAAAACGCCAGTTTTGTTGCTGGTTATATATTTTTATTTCAAAATAATTTATGTTCCATTATTGAAAACACAACTTCTGTAACATGAAATAATGCTACATCTGAAGAAAGAGCTCACGAGTGTGGTAAACACAGCTGCAGCATATAAGTTTCAGCGTCCAGAAGTGGACCGAGTCAAGACATACTAAACAAACAGTAATCGTGAACAACAATTTTTATTTGGTAAACATCAGCATCAGCTAGAAATGATGTGTGCAATGAAGTTTCTAGTGAAACAACCTAGAGGCTACTTGTAGTGTTCAAGACCGTCTACAACCTTAGAATCAATTAGTAAAAGGATGGACAATAATACAAAAAGGATGGACATTGACAAAAGACAAAAAGGTTATTTAATTTTCCTTTTGGATATGAACAATTTTATGTATGAAATTTTCAATGTTGGAGAAGAATGATGAAAGTTACTGCGCTGAGCTTGCCATTAGAATTTGTCAGTCTCAATTGGAAAACGGATCCAAACAGTTTTGTGTGCATGAATACCTTGATCAATCCCAGATAACATATTTTTCCTAGAACAACTGCATCTTAAAAAAGCAAGGAATCATTATTGATGGTGAGAATTTAAAAGACTTAGAAGCAGCTCTTGCACATATTAAGGTTCACGAAATAAGACATATTACATTAGAGATATAGGGTTTGAATTACCAGAGGAAGTAGCATTATCGAGATCGAGAAAAAACAGTAATCTTTTTATCTCCGTTATGTAACATTGTGAAGTCTTGTTGTTCATAGAAAGCAATTATATATATCCTTATCAGGATAGTTGAGTGACAGGGGATTATCTCGGCCCCACTTGAACAAAATAGCGAGATTTATTCAAATCAAGTGCAATGCTAACATGTAAATAAACGTATAATAGCAATACAAAATGTTTTTTGTTTATAATGATCTAAACACTTTAAAATAAAGCTACTTTGTGATATGCAACTTACCGGAGATGATAAATATTATATTGCGCATCCATAATTTGGTATTTTCAAAACTATAAATTTAAAGTGGGTTTCAAAACTCGGAGCTCCATATCCATACCTAAATATATACTGCCCATGAGTATTCAACTGTTAGAATGCAAGTAATCATAGTGAGAGAAGTACTTACGTGGAAAATAATTAACATTAATCCTATTTCATTTTATTTGAATTGAGGAAATATTTTGTCAAAAAATTAGAAATTTTGATTTTATGAAATCTAGAAAATTGCAGACTTTTAGTCTTTATTTTTATCGCATGAATATTATTAATTGAACTTTTATGTAATATACTTATAAACCTATATGTAAACTTTCTAAACTCGTTAATTTTTGCCCATATGTGGTCTCAAAACTTCTGGACCTCTTAGAAAATATGTCAAGTTTCATTTTTGCATGTTTCTAAGGGCCTTTATTTGTTGCTATGGTGACAAATTTATCTTCTTTTGTTTTTATTTTAAATTTGTTGTAAATCAAATGCACTATAATAGAGCTTTAAGAAAATAAAACACTTGATCATCCTTCATTGTTGCTTTTTCATAAAAATATTCATATTTTACCTATAGCTAAAAAAAATCATTTTATTATATTTTACAATAACATTTACCCTCAATAACAAGTATCATGTTGCTATTCAACGGACCTTAGTTATATTATTACATACTGTTTAGTTAAGTAGGACTCATTATTCAATGTGGAAGGACTCTTTTGCCACCATTTGTATGGTTCTTATAAAAAAACTGTTCTTAAATGTTATTGTTTGTAAAACGCCGTCTCAATAAGTCCGTCTCTCAACCAGAATAGCCTCCGATTTTACAGGTATCAGCCACGTATCTTTTGCACCATGTTAGACCTTATAATAGTGTTCTGTCCATGCTTACGACTTGAAAGGAAAAAGAGGAACGAAAGTCTCCGATTTGGACAAATGATACAGAGAAGGGCCTTTAAAAATCATTTGCTACATAGTTAATGATCATTCTCCTACTACAAAAATACAAACTTACACCTTAACTATTGTTTTCATCAATGATGCATTGGAATGAATATTAGAAAAAAAATGTCGCGTTTTCTAGATTAAAGAATATGAAAGTTTGCATAATATGCTAAAGAGAATAATGAAAAAATGAGAAAAAATACAACTGCAATAAAAAGTATAACAAAGGTTCGTTATTACAGAACTACTTGCATGTAAACCTAAAATAAAAATACCTTCTTAGAATTTGTGGTCCTATAAAGGCAACCGTTTTGAATTCATTTCATGTTAGTTTCACATGAAGTGTAGTCCGGATAAAGAAGTCTACCTTTGTGATTTAATCCTAAATAACCTTTTAACAAAGAATAACAAAACGACAGAACAAATTACCAAATCTTCTCATTTTGCATACAAAGTTTCTTGGAAAAAAATGTCCAATAATAATATTAAAACACAAAACATAGAAAAAATTACTAACCTTTGAAAAACTACAAGAAAACAAATTAACAAACAGCCTAGATCCTTGAAGACTGAATTAGTTCATGTTTATTTGATATATTAAAATTGGTCCAATTGTTGTAGCCTGTTTTTAGTTAATAGACTCGTTTATATCCTGTCATTTTTCATATTATTGTTAGGAAACACGTGTTCGTCTGCTTTGAGGAAATTGTGTTTCAATCTCAACAATATGTGTAGAATATTTCTAATAATATATTGAATTATGCATTTCGTTTGTAGATGGACTATAGACTAAAAGTGGAACGTACTCCTTCTTTTTTATTCTGTATATTCAAGAAAACAACAACAAAAGCAATTAACATTGTAAAAGTGTCTGTTTAGAAAATCGTAAATGCATCATAAATGCACCAGACGAGTTGCTAAACATTGAATGAACTAGTTCTGTTTTTAACTGGAGTGGGATATTATCCATATAAAGCTAGTGATCTTTATATATATTGTAAGAATATGTACTTTGTCGAATAATTTTTTGTATTTGGCTAACAAGAATTTATTTTTTTACGTCTTCAAAGGACACGACTTCAACATTTTATTAGGAACAAATATTGTTTTCAAAATTTGATGAAATATTGACAACCAACTAACAAATTATGGTGAACATCCAAACTAACATGCCTAATTGGTAAACAAAAGAATATCTACAAATAGCGGAATGGTGTAAACATGTCGGCAAAACACTAGTTAAAAAATGAACCATTTCTTATGAAAATGTGTCCTTCTATTACTTGCAGTGCAAACCAAAAATCTACCTTGATCTTAAAAAAAGTGAGACACACTGTTCTTAGTTTAACAATTAACATTGCCAATTTAGAAAATATGTTAAGCCCAATAAACCTATTAGTTAAATCTAACCAGGAAGGAATAGGGAACATGTTCGAGTCTAACATTAATACTCCAAAAAAATGTTTACCCGTTAACTAATCCAACGACGGATTTAAGTATCATAATTCCACCCTGATATAGCGGAAGATTCAGCATGTATTGACTTCTTTGTTTATGTTGTTCAATTCATTTCTTTAAGCATCAGTTACATTGTATTAACAATTTGAGTACCCAAGCGGATAAAATTCATACTTAACAATTCAGAGACGTTAACATAAATACACTTGTGAATCCATTGAATAATAATGTATTGATAATGGCCAATTATAAACTTGTCTATAGTTGCTATTTTTAATAAATTTACAAGAACGAAACAATTATTATGCAGTCGGAAAATCGTTATTACAAACACAACATTAAAAAACAATTATATATTTAAATGCTGTACAAAAACGATTGAACATATGACATGCTAAATTTACGTTCAACCATATCGTTTTGCCCATATTATATCGCATATATACGAGGTACGTAGGAATATTAAATTTCGAAATTCGTACATGCCTCCATTTTTATATTTTCTTATCAACTGTTTTTTGTTAAGCGCACAGTATTTCGGCTGCGCACAGCACAAGAACAAACAAATTCTAGACATATTTAATATGGAAACTGGCTAAACTAATGGGCAAAACATTTTGACTGGCTACTATAGAGTGATGGGCGATAACATTTGTTTAAGTAGCAACAATTCTACTCTGTTATAACATAAGAAGTCTTCCTATATCGGACAATAAATTTGAAACAATGATCTGCACGGGTGTGAAGTTAGCAGTGGGTTCGATATTCGATATTGAGAAATACATATTATCAAATAAGATGTATAATATTGCTATACATTTTACACAAGGAAACCCAACAGCGTCAAATTTGAATATTGAATAGGCCAGTTTTTGATTCGAAGCTATCCAGTTGTGGTCATTAGTAATAATTAATATGCAAACGGCTTATCTGAAGCAAGACTTTAAGTGTTCGCCAGGCCCCGGGGGGCAAAAAAGTTTTCTGTTTGTTCCACCGTTGTTATTGTTGTGTGAACATAATAAATTACAAACATATGTCGCTTGTAAATTTATCTGTTTCTGCTTGTTTTTTTTTCTTTTTTTTGTGTTGTTTTTACTGGTTTTGCTTTTGATCAGGCTTTGTCTTATTTTAGTTTTCGTTCTTTTTTGTTATCGTAAACATCGAGTTGAATATTAAATAAAAAAACAAGAGTATGTCCAAAATACATAATTCCTCGAATAGCAATATTTTCCTTATCCCGTAAACACTTAATCATGAACTGGAGACCATGGGTATAACCGGATACCGATTTTGTATGCTCATGTCCTAATGAATATGTGTATTTAAGTTTTTTTTTTTTGGTATACTTGTACACATAAACAACCTTCTCTTTATATTATAAACATGTATGTGTCCGCATTTTCGATTTCTGTGTTTTTCTCGGATGTGGGAGCATTTTGAACAAAGGTGTTTTATTTCCTAAATTAGTTCAATAATGGATATACATGTAACCGACGGAAATATTTCCCCAAAAATATTCTTTTTGCATATTTATATGATTTATAGTTGCTTGATAAAATTGAAATTATACTAAGCACTCAAATTCTTCGACGAAGTTATAAAAAACTGAATTCTTTTAATAATTTATTACAATATAAGCTTTAAGTCATTTCTAAAGAACGGCTGCTTTAGAATTTCAATAAAAATATGTCTTATTAAAATGATTGTTACTCTTTAGCTCACCTGAACCGAAGGTCAACATGAGCTATTGTCATTATTTGGCGCCCGTGGTCGTCTGTCGTCTCTTAACAATCTTCTCCTCGTAAACATAACTTGATGAAACTTGGTAAGATTGATCCTTAGAGTGTCCTGCACAAAAGTTGTGTTTTGATTGTTGATCCGTTAAAGAACGTGACCGCGCGTTGCTAAAATTAGATCAGGGGGTCAGACTACTGTTTTTTACTTTTAATTTAAAGAGTTTGAGAGATTCTTCACCATCAAAAGCTCTACAAGTCTCAATTGGGCTGAAGTTGTCAGATGACTCCTTATAGGGGCTATGGCCCTTGAATAGTAGAAAATGGCGTTTTTTCATGTGTTTGGCATATAGAATGAAATCTATTGCAGAAGAGAAAAGATGTTGCTTGCTTTAACCTTCATGATCAGTTCATTTAGCTCTACAAAAGTCTTGATTGGTTTGAAGTTGTCAGATGACCCATTATATTGTAAGAAAATGAAGCCCAAAATGCAGATTTTTATACCCCGCTTACAAATAGGGGTTATACAATGTATTATGACAGTGGTGTTCGTCCTTCCTACTATTAAACACTATGTACAAATCTCTTCTTCACAAATCCTTCTTAACCTTTCAACAGAATTTTATTAAACAAGATAATAATTGAAAAAATTATGATTATTTTATCTAAAATTAAGTATGTATTTAGTCGAAATCTGAGAAAATATCGATTGATACAACCTGTGTGATAAAAAACCTTGTATCATCTATATATGTGATACAAGATGTTCTTTTGTCGGAACTACTTCTTGACGTCACAATGAATGGTATAACCAATGATTCGTTTAATGACTTTCATTCCATGAATGAAATATGACGTCATAATGCGTGTGACGTTAGGGGCTATATTTTATAAACAAATGCTTCGTTGAATGTTAAATTTTTTAATTGTAAACATTCAGTTTTGTTCTGTTATTTGTATACTTCATAATTTTAGATAAACTTATTACATACACTTAAGTGTAGGTACAACTATCTATATCACGTCGCGACAGTTGCATACATTCCGCATCACAACTCGACGCTGCGCGTCTCGTAGTGGACCGAATGTACACAACTGTCTCGACGTGATACAGGTAGTTGTACCTACACATAATGGATGTAATGTATATGTATAGTCAAGGTTAGTTTTATTCTTCCTTCGTTATCAGCCACTAGTGGAAAAATTATGTTATACGAAATGGTTAGTGATTGTTTTGATTAGTGTTCGGCTGGTTGTTGTACTGAGATGATCATCTCAATATCCCTATTATGTCTCACAACCGTGTTCTGTTTTGAGTTACTACCGGACCCTAAGATCGCAATTAAAGAGGGAGGTTTTGTGCCATTAAAACTGGTTAAACCCACCATTTCTTTTGAAATGCCTGTACTAAGCCAGGACCATTGCGACCTTCAATTTCTCCGGTATGTTTGCCATGTTTGCCTTGTTTTGACTTTCCTCTCGGATATTTGAAATTGATCTTCCAATTTCGGTAGTTTTGTTATAATCTTTATTTAATGTAAAATGTTTATAGTTTTAATTTTGATCCCAAAATATGTTTGTTACATGCATTAAACTAAACTACAACACTACATTCATTTTATTTGACTCAACATGATAATTGAGTCATATTCAATTATGCATATACTAGCACTTTTGACTTATCAGGTCCCGTGTCTATTTCTCTAATTGCAAATGTTCGACATTTTTCCAATAAGATTGAAACAGTCTTTAATTTTGTTTAATTAAATACTGTTTCAATCTTATTGGAAAAATGTCGAACATTTTCAATAACAAGTTCAATGACAGTAAAATTTCTCGCTGTAAGGGTCGAACAGATAACTCGGTGATCAATACTATATTACTGCTACCTTAACCAACGCGGTCGAGGATTTTTATTATAAACGCGTAAAAAGATCATTTGTCATGGTTTGATCAGTTTTCTTTCTGTGCCACAATTCCTAAGAATTCCGGTGTATAATACTGAGAAAGATTTACGACAAAAGCGAATACATCTATTTATATATTTTATTCACTATCTAGTTGTGTCACATGAATTTACACAGAATATTGTATATAGAAGCTTACGAGTTAAAGACGCAAACAAGTAAGCATAATTTTAAAATAAATTCTGCTTTCGCATTTTAGTCACAATTTCTTTATTTTACGATGTCTGTTATATTCATTCGATATTTAATGATATATAAGTATGAATGGTTTCCTTTATATTCGGAAGTGTTTGAAATTAGTTACTAGGCATCACGTTTTTTTTAGAGGCGGAGGGGGTGGTTCAGGACATAATAGAATTGCCGCGAACCATAGTGACGTGTTTAGAGAGTACTTGCACGCTAATGATCTCTTTTGTAGATTTCAAAAAGGAGAAGGCTTAAAATTTTCCGCCCATACCCATACCACTTATTTTTCCAGTTGAATTCCAAATGTTTGCCCTTTTATCCATCTTTCTCTAATTGATTGAGGGGGCCTCGGTGGCCGAGTGGTTATGGTAGTCTACTATTGATCACGTTGTCTGTCAACACTGAGGTTGCGGGTTCGAGTCTCAAGGCGGGCAGGGTGCACTCGACTTAATTGACAAGGATTGCCACTTTTCCTACCGAAGGACCTGGGTTTTCTCCGGGTACTCCGGCTTCCTCCTCCAATAAAAACTGGACGCCATGATATAGCTGCAAAAATTGCTGAAAGTGGCGTTAAACAATATTTAAACAAACAAACAAACAAATCTAATTGATATAACTTTTTCTCTTCATGAATAAGGCTGAACAACCTCGCTGAAAGAAAAGCAAGCATCCAATCAATCAATCAATGAAATAAGTTATTCAAATTGAATGACAATCTTTTAAAGGGTACGTTTTGAAAAGTTCTGTTTTATCGATATGACTGTAATGACAATGTTCAAACCGATCTTCATGGACCTAGGGAATTAATGACGTTTTGTTAAAAAAAATACTATTTCGTACTATAACACGTGTCTATCTGTAACACATTTTTACGCTTAACTGCAGTATTCACAGACAAGTCTCCCAAGCGTTATTAGGGCCTCAGTGGCTGATTGGTTAGTCATCTACTAGTTATTACATGCCTATAAACAGGTTGCGGATTTCCGAACGACTGTAGATAGGGTGGGCATGACTCCAACTGTATTGACTTGTCCGTTTTAACCCGTGTACTCCGGCTTCCTCCCACCTCACTCCCAATAAAAAATGGACGCCATGAAATAAATGAAACAATCCAGCGTAATTGTAATCATACTTTTTAACTTCTTTTATTGCCTGTCAAATAAAACTTGCGACCAGAATCGCTATATATTTTACAATTCAACTTTTTGTTTAGTAAACAATTTGTTTTGATTGACAATGTTTGTTCAACATTTAAACAATTGTTTATACACAACAGTTTTATAATTGTATTTAAAAATTTTGTAGACTAAATAAAAACACGTAAGAATACATTTAAGTAACTAGTAATGATGTAAAAAAGAGGCCATGCCTTTCCTAAATGAAAATAAATCTATTACTGATTGGGGGAGTCGGGTCGGCTTAATATACAACAAATATACATGTAACAGGTCGCAGAAAATAAAATAGGTCGAAATCACGAGTCGCGGAAATAAAAAAAGAGAATCAATAAAGGATTACGAAAATAAAACATTTACCTCGTCGCTACTGATGTGCCTTAAATCGAAGTTTTTTTAAGGTTTAAAGGGCGCAACCCGCAAATATGTCCTGTTTTAAAGAAATTTGCTTTATTAAATAATATAAAGAAAATAGTTTTTTCTTTAAATATGTTTACTTATGTTATTTTTAAGAACGAGACATTGTATTAACTATTCTTTAGAATACTTGCGTTTATTTTATTATAAATTTTATTATAAATGCATATATAATATACAAATCACGCAGAATTCGTTTTATCTCGAAATCATTAATGTATACGTATCCGTCAATAAACTGACCGATTAATGCATATAATGAAATGACAGATTCTGGATCACACTGATTGAACTGATCGCTGACGGTTACCAAGGTAATGACGGATTCATAATTTTGAATGGATGTATTCATCATCAATCAGTCAGCGATCCGTCAGCGTTCCAAAATCCGTCGGCAATCAGTTATCAATCAGTCAAAGTGTTGCGTTTACGGGTGCAAGTACTGTAAGCTCTACAAACGTCTTCTTTATGTCAGACGACATCTAGAGGGGCTATGGACATTTAAAGGTAAAACATTTTGTTTTTACAAGTTTTGTCTTGTAGAATGAAAACAAATGCAGATAGAGAAAGCTATTGATTTCTTAATCCTTAAGCTCATTAAGTTCTACAAAGTCCTATTTGACTGGAGTTGCTAGGTGTAACCGTGTTCTTTAATACGGGTGATAGTTTACAGAAGAGATCTATATGGCTTAAGGGACAGGTGAGCGATTCAGGCTCATGGGAGCCTCTTTTTAAATTTGCCTATTTTATTTTAAAGCCAGGAATCTTTATAAAAGCTATGGCTTGTACAGGTTGATTTTGTGGTAGTTGTTATATTAAAGGTTGCTGGTTGTTTTCCATTGCGGATTTTTTTTCAAATTACCGTTAGATTGTGTCTCATACACCAAGCCCACATCTTATTGTCATCTATGCCCTGTTCTAAGTATTTACCTTTTTAATTGCAGCATTTATGTTTTCCCTATACACACTAGTTTTGACATCAGATGTCTTTACCTTTATGCAGTTATGTGATTGGTTTTTTTCTGTTACCTCTGGATCTATCCATTTTGGCTTAAATGGGGCTGTGAGTTACCTTTCTTGTGAATATATCATACTCAAAAGCACATGCTGTACTACTGACCTCTGAGTCCTCAGTACCTTCTGTACTTTGATTTGAATTAACGAACTTGGTCACTTTAGCACTTTCCGTCGTCTTGCGGTGTGCCGCTTCCGGCGGCGTCACAAAAAAAACGTTGGTCGCATTCCGGGCAACTACATGATGCATGCTTATGATATATTGCATGCAGCTTTAACCCAAAACAGTGTATGGTGTAAAGAATTTAATGCCCGAAAATTTACTGCTTCCTGTTTGATGAATACTTAAGATTATATAGAAAATGGTCTTGTACACAAAATTACCACAGGATCTAGAAATTTTGCATGCATCTTCATTCCATAGAAATGTTTGGTGTAAAGGGATTTTATTTCTGAAAGTTCAATGTAGTAAATAGATCAGACCTTTTACTTTCCACACAAAATAATCTTTTTAGTACATTCATTGTATTGTAGTTAAACCCCCGATTCCGCTTTGAATAAAAGAGGGGTATACTGTTTTATCCGTGTCCATCCTTAGTTCCATAGTTGCGTGTTTCTGTAGTTCCGTATTTCGCCCCACTGCATTGTGGGATACGTTTATAGGTAAATCGGACATCTACTTCCTATTTACCAAAAACTTTAAAATTTCCTGTCATTTTTAGCCGAGTTGCAACCTTTAGGATATTGGTACATACCATAAGAGGAGGAACCCTATTGATTTGGGGGTAAATCCGTTCAAGGTCAAGGTCACAGCGACAGAAAAACTATAGAAAATTTCTTGAATTAGTGGTTTCCGGACCATAACTCAAAAAATTCTCAACCGATTTTAATGAAACTTTAGTATATTGTTACATACCATACGAGGAGGAACCTTCGTGATTTTGGGGTAAATCCGTTCAAGGTCAAGGTCACAGTGACAGAAAAACGTTAGAAAATTTCTTGAATTAGTGGTCAAAAACTACATCAAGTACATATCTGAAATTTTACACAATAGTTCAATGCTGTTAGAGGATTGACATATTATATTTTATGCCACTTTGAAAATTTGTTGATAAAGCTTACTTTTTCCTGCTGATTCCCTTCCTCACTTTGTCTCCAGTTTACATGTAATCCCTGTAATAACCAATTATGTTAAATCTTAAAATGAAGACAAGGAAAGTTTGGGTTAATAAAATACGACAACTCGACTTTTGCACCCCTGTGCATATCATGTTTTAATTCTGTCACACTTTTTATTCACTTATCACTCAGCAACTGTTACTTCTAGGACATTGACATGATGTATTGATGATGGGATACGTTTTTTGATCCATCGGACATCTACTTCCTGTCTACCGAAAACTTTATTATTTTTTCCTCCACGCTTTCTATTCACTCATAACTCAGCAACAATTACTCCTAGATTGCTGATATTGCGATGAACCTTTATATGAACATGATGTATTGTGGGATAAGATTTTAACTCCATTGGATATTTACTTCCTGTTTACCTAACAGATATAAGACATAGTTAGTGTGAAAGCAGGGGTATCACTATTGAGCATTGGCTCACATATTTCTTGTTTTATTTGATGCCTAAAGTGTAGCAATATGAAACACTTCAATGAAGTGATGGTGACTAAATAAAGGTTATAACATA
Source organism: Limnoperna fortunei (assembly GCA_944474755.1). Classification (NCBI taxonomy): domain Eukaryota; kingdom Metazoa; phylum Mollusca; class Bivalvia; order Mytilida; family Modiolidae; genus Limnoperna; species Limnoperna fortunei. Next base: position 33,145,633 of record OX104114.1, on the reverse strand, counting down.
ATTTAAGAATAAGGGTGATCAATCTTAATGTCCAAAAAAGTAGGCAATGTTCTTGACTTGGTACAGGCTTTTCAGAAATGTTAAAATAGCTTTATTGGCACAAACCCTCATACTTCTATCTTCAGAGTCAAATAGTAACAAAAGCAAACAAAGAATCGTTAACGATGGCCAACAGAAAATGGAGGGATTTGTAAGGTCGGAAAATTAAGTCTACTGAAGGAACCTGAGCATCGTAGTCATCTAAATCCTACTGGACTGCATGCTGTTTTTTAATGTGAATTTCCATTTCAGCTGAACATATATGTATGCTGTGTCGCGTACACCATATCCCATTAACTTTTTTACATCGAAATCTAAAGCAGTGTTATTGCAAACTTAATATTAATATTTTCCAAACACGATGCACAATATTACTATTGTTTGCGGTCAGATCAATTGTTGAATTGTCTGACGACCTAATTTAACCTTTAAGGACATACATCCTTATTGCTATTAGGCATAACTGACCCAGCCAGGGAATTTCACGTCATATTTGATAAATAATATGAGAATGATAAAGAATGACATCAAGTAGGTCTTGACAAATAAACATATAGATATCTTATATTCTTTCAAGCATCTATTCTTCATTTACTATTTTATCCAAACACTTTTATCTGTGGCTTTTGCTTTTTTTACGAAATGTGTATAACATTTTAAGTTGATGTCTTAGTCGTAGTTTGTCATTACATTCAAAACCTTACTTTTTGATAAGTGGTTTTTGAATAATCTAAAAATACTACTACCTTTTTCAGTAAAACATATTATCTTAAATTGTCTATCATATTTGATCTACAATATTTGTGTTTCAACATTAAAGGAATACCATCATGATGGGCTTAAAATTAAACAATTTGATATCCTATATACTTTAAGGCATCTATTCTATACATTCAAACAGTCTCCTATCTCTGGATGTTTCCTTTGTTACAAAGTGGGTTATTACAAACTGCAACTTTATTACAAACTGGGTTGACACCTGCAACGCGGTTTGTAATAACATAAAAAGTTAAGATGCCTTGGAAATGAAAAGATTTAATATATTTATTGAAGTACATTCTATATATACTATGTTCATAGAAACAATCTCCACTATGTGGATTTTGCCTTTATTATAAAGTGTGTTATTACAAACTGCAACTTTATTACAAACTGGGTTGACGCGGTTTGTAATAACATAAAAAGTTTCTAAGTTAAGACGCCTTGGAAATGAACACATTTAATATATTTATTGAAGTACATTCTATACATATTAAGTTCATACAAACAATCTCAACTCTGTGGATTTTACATTTGTTACAATGTGGGTTACTAAAACTGCAATTTTATTACAAACTGGGTTTATGACTTAAAAGCACTTTGTAATAAAACAAAAAATTTATTAAAACATGAAATTGAATAGTTAAAAGATCGACTTTTTTTCTTTTTGTGTTTTATGCATTGATTTGGTGCCGAAAACAAATTAAATACTTTTTTGAAATTTTTATTACAAAGTGCAACTTTATTACAAACCGGGTGGTTAAATTGCTATTTCATTTTTAACCATTAATAACATTTTATTCCTTATTACATCAGGTCCTATTGCTTTTTGTAGATTTAGTACAGTGAGACGTCTTGTTAAAAAAATACTATTTCCGTAAGTATTCCATTACTTCTTTCGTCAAACTCGGCAAATTTTTGTCTCTGTTCTGTAAGTCCGTAACTGAACTGAAATATTCATTTACAAGGTTACATTTTAAAGTATTATCAAAAAACTAAATTCATATTATTTAGGTCATGTAAAGGCGCGATTTCTGAATGTGGAATTTCGCTTTTGAGTCTTCCAGTATAACTTGACGTTTGATGATTTCAATTCCGATAGGGTTTCATTAATTTTAGCATAAAATTGCTCTTTTGCATATTAGTTGACATGCATTTTGATTATAAAGATATATGTTGCCTCATACAGTGCTAAAAATTTTTGTGTTTGAATCAGGGGGATTTATAAAAATCGATTTACATGCGCTTTTGAATGATACTGGGTCGATTTTGTTAAAGTGTGAGGGACTCGCTTTAACAAAATCGACCCAGTACCATTCGAAAGCGCATGTAATCGATTTGTACAGATCTCTGTGTTTTTATGGTGATTAATGCCACTTTCAGCAATTTTTCAACTATATTTGGGAGTATTGTTTTTACTGGTGGTGGAAGCCAGATTGTAGGAGGCTTTTAATAATAGTCAATAAAGATTGAAGTTGAGCACACCCTGGCAGCAGCAAGATTCAAACAAGTGCTGACATGCATTCGATCAATAGTAGATGAATACTACCTTAACCACTCAGCAACTGAAGCCCTTGAGTATTACAGAAATAAATTATTTTAGATTTGAATCTTTTAGGAGCTTATGCCATCACTTATATTTATAGGGAGACATTTACATAAATGTACTTGTATTTGATGCAAGTTATATGCCAACAATATAACAGGTGCGATTTTTATGTCTGTAATGGACAAACAGCAATTTTGTCTTATTTATTAATATATTTATTAAAGTTATTATAGAAACATCTTCATATGTACCGTTGCATTGAATGGATTTTGATGCAATTTTATTAGACTCTTTGTCAAATAGTGCCATTGTACACCTGATATTTTATATTTTGATTGGAATGATGTTTAGGATTTCCCCTAGCAAACATGGACTTGCCATTCTTTGATGTAGGAGATACAAATCTCTTAACTACTTGCACCACTGAGTGTGATTTGATGAAACTTTTGCAGAATGCTTTGTCATATGGTGGAATTGTGCACCTGATATTTTACAGTTTGAGCAAAACGATTTTTGGAGTTTCCAACAGCAAAAGCCCTGGACATTGCCATTCAAGACATAGTGGAGCTGGGGTTATCAATAATGAGGATTGCAAAGTTTTTTCTAGTCTTTTTTATATATTGAATATGTTTCTAAATTTACCTGATTTATTTTACACTGGTTTGTTTTATTGCCTGTCAAACATGAGGCAGGAATCGCATTTCATACTTGCAAAGCAATCTTTTCTTCGGTGCAGTCTGCACTTTGATTACAGGTGTGTTAACTGGGGTTTTTTTAAATAAAGCAACTGTTAACTGTTTTTCAACCATTAGCTGTTATCTGTTTTCTTAAAAATTGACATTGTTGTTAACTGTTATAATGAAAATTGAAACCCTGTTAGCTGTTAATGATATTGCCCTTCGATGACATTCTGCTGTTATCTGTTTTTTCGATTAATTTTTCTTATGTAAGTAGCTGTTATCTGTTAGCATTATTTTTTTACTGTTATCTGTTTTGGGAAAAAAAATTGTTTACCTTTAATGGACCCCCTCTAGCCCCCCCCCCCCCCTCTTAAAATGCAAGGTTATGTTATTGTTAAAGAATTTCTGACGTGTTTGGTTATTCAAACTAAACTGAGACAGTTAACAAGATACCATAAAAACAACGATTGTAGTAAGGTCTATCTTGATTACGGGTATTGGTGTACTAGAAGTGTAAGTGGATTATATATCTATGTGGAAAAATACGTCTGTAGGGACTTTAGGTCTGTGCGGACTATGGGTTTGTATGGACTAGAGATCTGTATAGACTACAGGTCTAGGTGGACTATGGGTTTATGTGGACAACATGCTGTATGATGGCCAATGCGATTCAGTGTCCTGATTTCAGAAATCTAATGGTCACAGCGTCCTGATTTCAGAAATCTAATGGTCACAGTTAATGGTCATATTTTTTGACAAATGCGCACCATACACCAATTAAATTCCCTTGATACTGTGTCATAAGGCATGCCTTCTTTGTTAAAGAAGTTAAAATGCTTTATGTCCCAAATTTATTTCAGTTTTGAGTCAAAATTTAGTGGTCTTTTCTTTGCTATATGGTTTTCGAGAGGGAGAATGTAAAAAGAGTGAAGGGAGAAAGGAGCAGAAGGGAGGGCGAAAGGAGCAGAGGAGAGGGAGAAAGGAGCCGTGGGGAGGGAGGAGGGAGAAAGGTACCCACTGTCTACCCCTCATTAAAGGAGAAACAAAATTTAATCACACCCAGTTGTTTGTGAAAGGTTAGTTACAGATCTTTTCAATCTGTTGATCTGTGTTTTAAAAAGAAATTATAATTGACATAATTTGTATTGCCTGTTCAATTATAGAAGTAACTGCATCCAAATGTTGAATGACACACTTAACTAAGCCAAAAAATGTAAGTATTTAAAAATAAAGAGTTTTACACACAAAATAGAAATAGGACAGGTGTCCAGATAATACAAAATGTTTGTACATGGCACATTGCTGCTGTAGTTTGTTATTTATTTGTAGTGCCAATGTTAGCTTTGTATTTATATCTGTTATGTATGCCACTAATTTAACACAAAGTTAAAACAAAGTCGGGTATCTTTTTGCGCCAAAATTGTCGCACTGTTGAAACTTGACGATAATAATGATGGGTACAGTAGTTCGTGGATCATGTTCGGATTACATTCAAATCAATTTCGGAATATTTTTTCCGCCAAAATCGTCGACCACACGTAGAAGCTCGACGATAATGATGGGTGTTATGATTGTCGTCTCGCAAGAAAACAAAAATCGTCAATCATAGTGTTAGACGTTATTGGACGATCATAATAATGAGTGTTATAATTGTCGTCTCCGCTAAATTAAAAAAATTCGACGATCATAATGATGAGTGGTATGATTGTCGTCCTCGCTCAATGAACAAATCGACGATCATAGTGATGAGTGTTATTATGATTGTCGTCTCCGCTGAATTAAAAATTCGACGACAATAATGATGAGTGTTATAGATTGTCGTCTCCGCTCAATAAAAAAAATTCGACGATCCTACTGTTGAGTGTATGATTGTGGTCCCCGCTGAAGAAAAAAATCGACGATCATAATAATTATATTAAAGATTATCGTCTCCGCCGAATAAACACAAATCGACGATCATAATTATTGGTGTAAAGATTGTCATCTCCGCACATTGACAAAAAATCGGCGATGATAATAATGACCATTTTATATACAATTATCATAGTCGTGGACGGGTTCACTACGGCTTTCCATACTTTCTCCATTTAACAATAGTAATAAATACTCTGTTTTTTCCAAACCTTAAGCAATTTGTTTCGAACAATAAACTGTAGCAATTTTAATCGAAAACATTAAATTGATTTTCTTGTATAAAATAGAAAAAAAATCTTTACATTTGTGTCTTTTTTTTTTGATTTTCTTCAAATAGTACATGCTTTAATATTTCGACACCGATAGTTTCAGTACTTTTACAATTTATTTATTATAAATAAAGACATTTATTATTATATCAGCTACGTCAACACATTGGAAATTCCATATCATTTTATTTCTTCTCTTATATCTAATTATGTTGACAGCAGTATTCATAGAACTAGTTTGAGTTAACAACTGTCTCTAAATCTACAATAGGAGGATAAACTCGACCAAATGCGTAAGCAGTTTTCATCACGCAAATTCATCAGCCCAATCGCTAACGCTCGTGGCAAAATATACATGAATATAATGCCTACGCATATTTAAATAATCCATGAAATTGGGGCAGCCATGAATGATTTCTTAATTTTTGCCGGCTTTCTCCACATAACTTGTTTTCTAATTTCTGTAAAAAAAATAGGCTCTAACTTTTGTTTTTTAATGGTATTTATATTCATATTAAAACTAGTCAATCTTTGCCGAATACCTGCAAATCTATTGCATTAATAAATTCCCAATTTCCTAAAATTTTGCATATAAATCGACCTAACATTTTTTGTGCACAGTACAATAATATATTCAGTTGTTATTTTCCAAACATCTTTGTTACCTAATGTAGTGCATTCTTAATTTACTTATCAGAGCTTCATATCAACCGCCCTGGTCGTTCTGTGTGAAGGAGACCTGTTCCAGTAATCTAAGCGGAGCATGCACAAATACGAAACACTCGTAGATTCGTGTCACAAAACCTTGATATGGTAGTGCAAATAATTTAATGGATGCATATAAACTGTTAGGTATCTAGCTTAACTTATAAATCCGTTTGACATTCCATTTGATTATAATGTAATAATTAGCTATAAGTAAAGATAAAGACAACTACTTCTTGGGTACCTATTCTCACATTACCTCCTGAAGCAATATTTGACTAGAATTTATTTTCTGTTGTTATGTGCTTTCTTTTGAAATATGTGCAATTTTAGTGTATTTTAGCGTTTATGTAAGTTTTTTTTATAATTGTTTTAGTGTATTGAGTTATGTTGATTTATTAACATGGTTCTAATGACTACATGTATAGGCTTTGCTTTAACAACGATCGTAATTTTCGGTTATTTATAAACCTGGAAAAAAGTTTATAATTGCCAAATCATTTTAACTAAGCAAGGAAAGGAGGCGGATATCAAAAGCAAATAGATGGCAAATCATCGGCATGAATTCTACTGGTATATATTACAAGGCAATAGGACGTCAGCTTGGCTTTTATTATACAATCGTTAGTCATTTGGACAGAAAACACGCTTTCACGCAAGATATAAAAGACCGTTCCCGATTTGATCGACCATCTGTGACAACCCGACGTGAAGATAGAAGCCGTGGTAGATTGGTTAGGCAAAATCCGTTTGAAGCATGCACCTGTCTCGCGCCACAGTGGTTACCTGGTCGTAATCTGTCAGAGGGGACAGTACGAAATCGGCTTAAAACTGCAGGATTGAGGTCAAGGGGAGTTATTTAACGCCCAATGCTCGCAGTTGCAGGGACAGGTTGGCCTTGTGCAAGTCGAAATTGGAACCTTAGAACCTGGCGACGAATACAATGGTCATATGAGAGCCGATTTTTACTAAATGTAACTGATGGGCGAACCCGTGTTGTGGTTGGCGGCATCAGACACGGCTTACACGACAAGAAACATTGTTCCAACAGTGCTATTTGGTGGGGGCTCAGTTATGGTGTGGTGCTGTATTTCACATCATTGCAAACTAGATCTGGTAACAATCAATGGCAACCTTAATGGCTACCCGGGACGTGCTTACACCTGTAGTTTTTTAAAACCACCTGTTAAAGTCAAGACATGTTTTCATAAATGACGACGCTAGACCTCATTGTTCCAGGGCAGTAAAGACATATCTGGAGAACGAAGCTGTGACCACGCTTCCTTGGCCTGCATGAAGCCCAGATCTCAACCTAATACAGCATCTGTGGGATCAATTTTGTAGGCGATTACTCTGGAACCTCCTCCACAGAATTTGCAACACTTAGAAGTTACACCGGAAATTGCAATAGACAACGCTTCAACAAATAAGACGCCTTACTGGGAGTATGCCACGCAGGGTTGCAGCAGTAATTCATGGTAACAGTGGATATACACGATATTGACCTTTCTACGGCTAATTATCAATTTGGTGTTTATGATTAACGTTTTCAAGTGGGATTGGACAATTAAATAACAGTTTGGAGCTTTCGGTGACAATACTTTTTTAAGAGCAAAGACCGTACATTGGTAAAAAATAATGTTTCATTGTGCCCAACAATGCATATTTTTGTTTGCTATACAAATTAAAAACGAATGGCAGTCCGCAGGTGTTCGAATATGTATGACTTGAAAAAAAATTGGGGTGCTTAACTTGTTTCCAGATGTATAATATATGTTTTACATATGTTAAACAAATCTAAATTTTTAAAAAAATAATGTTGTGTTAAATTTTTTTGTTCGGATTCCATTGCATCAAGGATGCTTTTGTCCCTGTAAATTAATTAATAAAACTGTCTTTCAAACTTGAAGCCGTACGTTGTAAAGTTGACGACACAGGTCATGTTCTCTATATACACATGTAGACTTGCTGCAATATAGAAGAACAGTTTATCTTTCCTGATAAATGGGAAAACTTGCCAAGTAACAAAGAGGCTCCGCTATGAACATAAACCATTTCGTAGTTCCAAATAATATTTATTTTGGTAGTAATCCCTTAGTATAATAATCGTAGATTATTAGGTTACACACATCTACTTTTTGTGAAAGAATCAGACGAGATTAATTTTAAATAAAACAAATTATCATGCAACTTACCATAACGAACTTGAAATTAAAGACACCACCAATACACTTAGCTCGGCCTCTTGCTTACAGCTACTAATTAAAATACACTAAGGACACTTGAGGATGTAAACTTTCCAATATTTAACTTCTTTTAATCGATAACAGCAGCACCGACATGTTATGTTAGATGTTGTAGAATTTCGGTTTTCTACACTGAACATTGTTGACTATTAAGCAGACGTTGTTATCAATATCCAAATTTGCTATATCTATCATTGTTGTTAACTATTAAGTTACTTAAACTGGTGTTTGTTGTATCTTTTGATGGTGTCCCTTTAAAAATTTCATGTTCTTCACTATGACTTCATTGAGGGTATTATTTTTTGCTAATATGATCAGACATGTACAATATCTTCACTTTTGTTGTTCATGAGAAAAATTATAAACAGAATCAGGCACTGCTTTGTCGTCGGTACCTTAGAGCAGCGATGGTTTTCTTGGATTCCCTAAGTTTTCTGAACAATAAATATATTTCTTTCGAATATCATATAATTATTTTCGTGTTAAACTTTGTCTACTTAGAAGAATAATGTCCAATAGCAACTAGCATCAATGTTATGTTTGTTAGACCATTTGATAAGTTGACACATTTTTAAAGATAATTCACATAGGATATAAATGCCAGAACAACCTCATGTATTCTATGCAGTTTTTTTTCATTAAACAATTCGTCGATTGTTGTTGTAAAAAAGCAATCGTAATTTAATATAATTGCGAAAATTAACAATCAAATCAATCTTTTCGTGTTTGGGCAGATCGTATATTTAAACAACCAAACATTATATTATTTACAGTAGGTTATGTACCCTTTGGGGATAGACATTTTTATGAAAATATGAATAAATCTGTCTACAAAATAAGGAAGATATAACAGCCATCACCCAATTTATTGTGTTAATTTGAATTTACAGATTGCTTTATGTTATCACCAATTACTATCATCTCACTTATTAACACATATGGCATTAATGGAATTATTTATAAACTATTTTCAACTTCGATATCGTGTCCTATATACATAAAGTCATCATCACTATTTTCATCAGAATTGCTGCTACTGCTGCTTAGTGGATTAACCGCGGGGGCAAGGACATTAATGTCTGCATATTCCGTCCTATTTTCTATACCTCGAATACGGGACTGGTTTCCACGAAAAGATCCAAGCTGCACATCAATATAATTAAGATTTCTCGAACTCTATGTGGAAAATAAACAAGAAATACCATTATAACTGCGATGTTGTACTGATTATTGATATAAAAAAAGCAGTCTCACTGACATAGTAATTAAGGTTTTAGCTCATCTACTTTAAACTGCTGACGTATCAACATTGGGATTTCTAGTCCAAATCTGGCTACGGGAATAGTGTCTATGACTCCAATCTGAACTGACTAGAATAAATGGTAAGGTTGTGGTCGGTAGAATATATTTTCTTTAAGTGCTATAGTTTAATTGTTTTATAAAATTATTATAAAAATGACATCATAAACCAATAAAGTCTTAGGCCACATGAATGAGATAATAAAAAACTTTTATTATTTAAAATTGTGTTCATGCGAAATGTCTACTTTATTTAAGAGCTCGAGGCTCTTTACAAGGTGTAACACTTATTCTGAAGATTTATTCTGAACCCTAGTTTAACACAAAAGATGATTTTAAACTAATATTGGATATGTAGTGGATTATTTGGTTTAAACTGAGTTATCTGGAAGCAATGTGACAAGTAACATTTCTTTTTAGGCCAGTTTAGTATCTTTTCTGATACCCAGCACTGCGTAAGTTGTTATAACATTATACTTCTTTTCATTCGGCTAACTGCCATTATTATAAATCATACTACAATACCAGTTCATTAAACTTGGGAGAAATACTAAATTACGAACATTTTATGTCTTTCAAAAAGTAGCGTTATTTAATACAAAAATTAAATATATGTCACTCCTTGAGTACGGTGTAGACTTTCTTAAACAAATTAAAAGTTTAAAAATAATAAAATATTTTATTGTTGTTTTGATATTAGGTGTGGATATTTTTTGTTTTGTTTTATTTGTCTCTTTTTGTGCTACGTTTATTATAGAATAAGGTTAAAATATAAACTGTGCCAGAGTTTGATTGAACACAACTTATTCTGTTGTAGCTTACCTCTAAGTCATTTCGTCCTACAAAGTATATAGTATAAACGTTTAAAGTGACACTAATGTTACTATGTTGCTTAGATAAATAAATACAAGACATGAAGTAGAGTTAATCATTATTATATAATTCAAACAAAATACTTGAGTGACCAGATAAAAAATTAATAAAGTAGAATGAAATACTGTGTTTTAACCATTTGAAGTTATATGTATAGCATGTTTTCTACCAAAAATACATGACAAACATTAACTTATCGATGTCATGTTTATATCACCATAGCGATAATTGTATTATTGTTATTGTTATTCAAACGTGTACAGTAAAAATGACCAACTGTTAATACTCCTATAAAACAATACTTATATTACCTTTACAGATATAGCATAACAACGATGCAATAATACAAACAATTATACCACTGCATCCAGAAATGCTTGCCATAAAGAAGAATGTTCTATTCGTCCGCACATCAGCTACAATAATAATTAAGTTATCATTAAAGCGTCATAATGTATTCTTAGATACAGTATAAATCTTTAAATAACGTTTGCCTGACCTTATAACGTAATTGAGGGTTAGCGTCATGTCCTTAATACTCAAATAAAACCATAGCTTTTATTGTATATTTTACTTCATAGGGAACTAAATAGTAAAGAAATCGCAAATAGCTGAATTGAATGACAAAAGCAATTGCACTTAACTACAAAATCGAAACAAAAACATAATTTGAACAGAAGAATTTTAGACTAAAGACAGCATTTATTAAAATGAATCATAACGTATTTTTACCCATGACAGTAATTGTTACAATTTCTATTCCTGTTCCGGCCTTGTTACTTGCACAGCACGAATAGTTTCCCTCATCAGGCTTGGCAATAGATTCAAACTTTAAATGTGGCGATGTGGTGTCAAGTTTGCGATAGTTGTGATGCCAAATAAATAACACTGAGGTATTTGTAGAAACACTATTTTCATCTCGACATGAAATGATAAGTGTTTGACCTTCTATAACTGTTCTCTTAGGAAATACGTCAATTGTAACAACTGGTGTCACTTGTAAATGTAAAAAAAAAAATAAAATTTCAAAATTAAAATTTTGATGGATAAATGTGAACATTTAGCGACAATACTTGCAGTATATTGAATAATATAAAGAATTCAAGATCATAAATTTAACTGTAAACTGTCATCTTCTTGGTTTTATGAACTCATGTGTTATATTTCCTTATTTTTTATCGTATAAAATATCCATTACATTATAACGCTATATTTTTAGCTTAGCATGGACTTATTTTGTAAAGGTAAATTTGGTGCTAATTTAAGGACTGTTTTCAATTGTCGCTTAGATTGCATGCATCAGATAAAGATGACTTTGTGGATCGGTTTATGGCAAACAACCGCAAAGAGGTTTATGTCCAGCGTACACCGATCTAAAGTCGTCTATATCTAGTAATATAACCAGCAATTGACAACGGCCTCTTAATTATTTGCGCATTGGGGAAACTATTAACATTTTTTGCTATGACTCGGGTACCAAGTTTCGTTGAGTATTGAGAGACCCCTCAAAACGAGCGAAATAATTTCAGTTATATCACATTAAATTTTCGGGGTGTCATATCAGATAACATTTTTTGCAAATTTAGAAACCCCGAAGGGTACTCAAGGAAACTCACAAACACTCATAAAAAAGTCCAGAAATCAGCTGATTTGCACAATCAGCTGAAAAATATCCAATACATTTAACAAATTATGTAAATAAATTTATTTATCGATTCTGTATGAAACTGCTTTTTAAATACAGCTCTAATATGTACATTCCATTGAATAATAAATCCACTATCAATGCAACAGCTCGGCGCAGCCAAATATCAAAATAAGAACAATTTCCTCTCCCTCAGTCAAAGGTCATTTACAGAGCCGTTGTCAAATTGAAAACGCAATTTTCAATGTTAACACTTTATACTGTATTTACTTTTTGTTCCCCATATTACGAGCAAATCTGCTAAGTTTCATCTCATTCCGAAATAAAATAAAGCCGTTTCAGCCTTTTTTATGAACAAACTTAAACGCTTTCAATTGTTCAACTCGTCACTTGATTTAACAAAAATCAACAACTTTCATGCTTCATTATATCTAAAGCTGGATGATAAGTTTTAGCTTTAGCAACCTATATATGTATGTCATAACAAACCATAGGAAGGGTATATCTTTAAATAATCTCAATGCTGAATTCCAAAGTAATAAAAATTTTACCTTTTTAAGAAGAAAAATGGGCACATTACTTATTTTTTAGAACACATTTTTACATTTACTTCCTAATTTTTGTATTAATTGCACAATCAAACATTCTTAAACAGTACTCAATATATAAATCATATAATTTTGGTTAAAACTTGGGTGTACATTTTTATTTACTAAAATTCAACTGATTATTTATAGGTTAATAGCAATATTTCCAAAGAAGTTTCTTAAAAAAAGATTTACACAGCCAGGAGTTCTAAAGTACCCTTTATGACATCATGCAAACTGTGACGTCAAAATGTTATGATGTTGTAACCATATATTGTAAATAAGTAAACATCAACACAAGAATTTGAAATAAATGGTGAAAGCAAAAAAAAATGTTTTTAAAATTAGTAACCGATTGCATTTATTTTGTACAAGGTCAATGGTTACCAAATGAAACCACCCCACCTACTTATATGTCACTTTTATATATATATCCGCATATCCTGGCTTATTCCATCTACGTATGCACCTCCCTCCCCCCCCCCCCCCAAAAAAAACCCATAAACAATGTAAAAGCTATCTTTGTAATATCAGCAAGACATTTCTGTGATTGTATTTCTAAAATAGGAATCAGATTATTATCTTCTAATTTTGTTCTTTAAATATTGATCAATTTCATATATTTACAATACAATCTTCATTTTATAGTTTGTTTGCATTCTGCAGTGCTTACAATTATCTCCCTTGGTTGACAAGGTTTTAACTTTATGAATGTCTATTTTGTTAATTGCTAAAAGATAGAAATATGAATGTTGATTACAAGTGTTCCAACTCGATTAAATGAAGCATTTGAGGAAAAATGCTGGATTTAAATACATCTTGTAGAAATGGTCATGCAATCATAATTAGTTTGGGTGGAAAGTGGGTGCTAGATTATGACCCGACTCTATCTGTTGCTACTGAATCAGTTTTGCAGACAAAAAATAATTATATAAATAAAATACAAACCATATTTTACTGGCTTTGCCTGCTTTTTTGGTAAAGCAGTATCATGGTTTTAATTAAAAGTACATTTGTGAGCAATATCATATAGAACCTTATCTCGCAGAGTTCCCGGGTGAATGCATGTGCTATGTGTGGCTGTGCAAATGCTAAAGTGGGGGGGTGCACACAGGTATTTTTTTGGTTTTGTTCAAAGTAAAATTTATTTAGTTCCAATAGTGTTTAACCTTACTAAATGAATTTCGCTTCTGTTTTCCATTGAGTAATTTAGCTTTTTTCTAAAATTCTTTGTTGTTGCTGTCTACAAGGAAATCTGACAAATTTATGCCATTCAAGACCATGTAACTTACTGTATAAAACCATAAATTTTAATGTTTTTGAGTAAAGGTTAGACAGAAACATGTATTTTTTAATTGTTTAGTGTTATCTGACAGAATAAAGTGAAAATTACAGCATTATAGCTGTAGTGGCTGAACTGATAACATCATTGACATACAAACTTTTAGACAACAAAGTAAAACATCAACACTTCAACTTGACAACGGCCTCTTAATTATTTGCGTATTGGGGAAACTATTAACATTTATGCTTTGACTCGGGCACCAAGTTTCCTTGAGTAATGAGTGACCCCTCAAAACGAGCGAAATAATTCCAGTTATATCACATTAAATTTTCGGGGTGTCATGTCAGATAACATTTTTCGCAAATTTAGAAACCCCGACGGGTACTCAAGGAAACTCACAAACACCTATAAAATAGTCCAGAAATGGGCTTTGCACAATCAGCAGAAAAATAAACAATATTTTTAATAAATTATATAAATAAATTTATTTATCAATTCTGTATGAAACTGCTTTTCAAATACAGCTCTAATATGTACATTCCATTGAATAATAAATCCACTGTCCATGCTACAGCTCGACGCAGCCAAATATCAAAATAAGAACTAATTTCCTCTCCCTCAGTCAAAGATCATTTACACAGCCGTTGTCAATTAAAACAATCCTTATATATTTTAAATTCGATATTATAAAAATAAATAAGAAGAACAATATTTTACAAGTAATCAATAATATTAAAAATTCATTGTCATTGTCGTTTGCGGTAAAATACATGTAACTATGTCGTCAACGTTATCAACGTCATCAATCAGTCACGAATTGGGGCGTGAGTAACATAGCAAATTAGTTTATAAGAAATGGACAACGTTGCTCGACTAAAGAGATTTAAAAGACAATAAAATATTCTTAAATAAATTACTTGCATATTGTTGAATGATAACAATGTATTATAAAACTTGTGATGCAATTAAATCTACAGACAGTATCGTTTTAGATAACTTGTAACATTGGAAACTTTTTATTAGGAATTATTGTTGAACTAAAATCCTAATAAACTAAAGATTCTGTGTTTTTGCGGCGGCCCCTTATATGCGTCTTTAATAAAATTGCATTGATTTTTTTCAAGATACTTACATGTAAGATACAGAATTACACTGTAGGTTATTGGTGCTTTTGTAGATATATGGTTTGCGGTGCATGTAATGTTTTCTTGGTGATCAGTCTTTGTTGGTTTAAATGAAAAGGAAACATGTCCTTGTCCTCCTTTTGCCAGGATCTTTGACTTAGTTGTTAACGTTAAAGTTTCGTTGTTGGGAACACCACTGATAATGGTACATGTAATCGTCTTATCAATTCCCTCAATACCACGCACTATATGCGACCCGTTATAGTCGTCTTCAATCATAATTTGACGAGGCCTACCTACAACATGTTATTGTACAATAATCCTTAAAATGTAAGGCAATACATTGCTGGTACAAATGAAGGAATGATGTGTTATTAATATTAGACATAAATTGAGAAAAAATATATAATATCTGTAGTGTAGTGTGAAAAAAGAGATGTACAACATTAACCTTAACGCCTTTAAGTATATCTGTAAAAATATGTTTGCGAAAAGACAATTTAAAGCAACAATTGACATGTTTTTCTTAGACAAAGATAATGGTATTTTTATATGTGTCATTATCGAGTCAATATGATTACTACTTTCAAATCAATTGCGGGCATCGACTCTTACCTTAATTGACAGTTTCCTCACTGAAAGTCGGTGTTTTCTCTGGGTACTCCGGCTTACTCCACAATAAAAACTAAAGGTCATGATATAGCTGAACAATAACTGAAAGTGGCACCATTCCAATTAAATCAACTTAACTTAAAAAGGTCTTTCAAACAAGACATCTAGACATCGAAATATATGAAGTCGTGTACGCAATATTGAAATTAGCGAACTTTTTTTTTCCGAAAATCATATTGCATTATTGAGTCAAATGCATTTACACTTGATACATAATTTTCTTAAAGAGTTAACATTATTAAATCTACGTTGTTATCTATCTTGCATATTTGTATTACATTGCATTTTAAGCAAACTGCGTATAAGAATAATTCATAAACATGTTATTTATGAATAATGTGAAAACATTTAATAAGCTACAATCCGACATCAAAAATAAAGCAAAAACAAATTCCGATACTTACGAATAAGTTTGACTATAACAGTGTATATATTAACAGATTTTTCATATGTGCTGGCGGTGCATTGGTATAAACCTTCATCTTCTTTAGATACATTTCGTATTCTTATACTGCAATTACTTATGATTGATAAGCGGTTCCTGATTGATTCTTTAAGATGTGTCCCTATCTTTGAGCTACGTATGTAAACCACGATATCGCCAGAACTACTAACTTTTTGACAATGACTTACATATCCGAATACATTTTTTGGACAATTCAGCGTTACAGACGAGCCTTCTGCGACAAAGATTGTTTCTTTTGTTTCTGGAAAACACATTATATACACATGTACTAACAGAGTAAAATTGAATAAATGCTAAAATATTCAATAGAAAAATTCTCCTTTACTTATATTTGATATATATTTTTAATATTGTTAATCATGTGTTAACTTTAATAAGAAAAACTACTAATTGAAATTAAAAACAATCACACGAGAACAGTTGGCGTCAGTAACTGAACAAGTAAAGACTGTTGAATATGCTTTGACAGCTTGATGATACCTAAGACGAGTTCAATTTCAATAAAAGCATAATAAGTTATGCATGCAAGCTCATACACAGATCATTAAAAATATACCGAAAACAAAGATTAAATATATATAACAACGTGAAGGCTTTAAATTGTTTTATTTAGATAATTTTTCATAGTTTGCTCATTGCATAATGGTAGAAAAAAATTGTTTTAGTTCCCTGCTTTATTATGTAAACTTATAGAAATAATTTTCTTCGAAGAGAAACGTCAGTTAAAGCTAGATATATTGCCACTGGCCACTAACATGTTAATTACTTGCCTGCACTAGCGAAACCAAATGTTAAAGCCAGGTAAAACAACCTCATTTCACATTTCACCTTAATAGAAGAAACATTTATTGAAGTATGCATACGAAAACAACTAAATAGCACACGTGTCTGGCATTTGTACATACCTATTATATTGGTAAATTCATTTAAACTGATGTTAGTCCCGGAGTGTTTTAAGGCCTAGTAGCCACACTTTTCTGCTGACAAGAAATATTGATCCAGGTTTTAAATTATTCAAAGATCTTTATTCTTAATTGTAAAGTATAAATGATTTTAGCCGGTTACACTTAATTTTTTGTAAAATGTTAAACTTCGATATATTTTCTGTGGGTAAAAATAAACAGATATTAATATATTGGTGTTATACATTGAATCATCGTTTTATCTTTTTAGTTATTATTGACTCTCATGACATTTGTAATTAAACAAAAACATTTCAAATAATGCTAAATGTTCAACGAAAGTTAGAAATATGTAATTGTATGCCAACAGAACATGCCAAAAAGGAAACCTGGTTTATGTCTCGCGACTGCAAACAAAAAAGCGTGTACACACGCAAAACATTAATCCTGTTCGCCGAAATCGTAGGTTTCAAACAGGAATTCTACAACCAATCCAATATTTATCAATGTTGATAAGTTTTATCTCAGCATACACAACTAAATTACATCAATTGTTATAGTCATCAAACAATTCTTTTTAAAATAATCTGCTAGTCAAAGATTATAACCAAGAAGGGTTGCAGGTACATTACCCATGATTTTAAACATATAAACATTATTTTTTCGCTTAACATTGCATTATTAAATTAATATAAAAATTTAATATTGATATTCGTGAACTCCATACAATAACTCAAAATTAAAGGAATATGTTTCAATATATTTTAATTTATTCTTAAAGTAGCGTTACTTAGTAATTATAATATATCTAATCGTAATTACATATCCAACATTTGTTGTTTTCACCTGAATCGAACAGTTTAGTTCTAAAATTTTGATTTCGTTATATGTGTTTATGTAAACAATACTATACTTTTTATAGAACCAAAATAATTGTAAACTTGAAGAATTAAAACGATTATCTCATGACGTTTATGAATATTCTAAATGTATCTACATTCAGCATACTAAACTTAGTGGTATACGTTTTTAAATTATAATCGCGGATTCTCAATTATTAATCATTTTAAAAATATTTGTTTTCTTTCTATTATTGATAGTGTATCATTTTGACTCCTTACCCGGACGTAATAGGGACTTGGGGGTCTTCACTGTTATCTTTCATTGACTTTCAAAGTCATCACCCATTTTTTGAAGTTGTGCTGTGTGGAAATATCCTCCTTACAAATCAAAGATACCGAACTAATCTTTTACTATAATATAAATTTTTCCAAGGTCTTGAATTGTCATATATTGAAATATAAAAGTTGTCTCCTCTGGATAAAATGATTTAATGTAAACAGCCACATCTATATAACAGATATTAGTAAAGAACAGCTTTAATTGTTAAGCATTAACATGGCCAAGGTCATAAGTTGAAAGATTAAGTTTAGGTTCATTTTCTACTTTTTAATTTTCTATGCTAATTAACTGGTCCCTCATTTATGCTTAGTTACCACAAATAATATTTGCAAATATTAAACGTGTCTTTACCGAGGTCATTTTAGGAACTTAAAGTCGTATTTTCATACTGATTTATTTTAAAGAGTAGATGTAATTGTTTCGTGAATGTATAGGTTCGGTTTACATATAATGAAGATCAAGATTATAATATTCTATATTCTGACTTTCTTATTTTGACTATTGTTGTGATAAAACAGACATTATTAATCATAATAGGCCGACCGCCGTTCATAGCCACTCTAGAAAAGCCGATCGATCACGAATCGGTTATGATGAAAAAGGGGGAAAATATGCAAGATAATGGGAATCAAAATATTTTTAAAGGAAAATAGTATTGATTTGTGTATGTTGGTTTTAAAATGTGCATTTTGTAAACTTAAACGGGAAAAATATGCAAGATAATGTGAATCAAACTGTTTTAAAAGAAAAGTGGCATTGATTTATGTACATGTATGTTTATCATAAAATGTGCATCGTTTAACTTAAACGGGGAACAACGGAGGAAATTGCCGACAATTTCCGAAGCGTGACATTTTCGCGAACAGGTCTACATCAACTATATTGATGGATATGCTGCATCTAGGAACTAACCCCAATGCATCCTTGGATACTGCCTCTGGTCTGTATTTTATGGACAAATGACTCAAGTTAGGAGAAAATGTTTAATTCTTTTCCTGCTTACTGACAAGGTTCACATCAACTTACCACGTATGATGCATCTAGAGATGCTTAACACAGTGCATGTTTCAATTGCGGCGTCTGACCTACATTTTGCGGTTGCCTGATTTGGCTACATAAACATTGTGTACTTATAATGAAGTACAAATAATAACAATACATATTGCCATTTAACATTAAAAAATAGTACGTATTTTTGTCCACAAAGAAAAATAAAGCTTACAGATGGCTAGCTTTTTAGGAAAGCTAATACTTGTATAATTATAAGTGTTAAACCTGTTGCAGACATTTAGCATCACTTTAATTAATCTGGACAGTTTCCAGCCACACAATGTAATTTAATTGTTTATCTAACATTGTTTCTGTAACATACATTAATATATGATTAAGTTTCATTAAAGTCACTTAAACTGATAACACGCTTGTGTCAATATCACGCCCGAGAATATTACAACTATTTTAAAGAACATCTAATTAGTCTTCTTAACAGTTGTTATTTTCTAATGCTAAATACTAATTTTCTTTAAAAGTCACATATCCATGTCATTAAGTACAGGTATTGCATTAATATAACAATACGTATAAAACTCTAATAATGTTTTGTCTAACGATTAAACGTGTTTATGTAAATTTAGTCTTTTACTTGAAATTCAGTGTTGGTGTTTTGCTTTTATGTTAAAAATAAAGGATTGTTTCTGTATTGTGCAGATGTATTTTTGCTTCAATGCTGTAATACCTTTGCGCCTGTCTATTGTATAAGGGTATTAAAAAGGGGGAGGGTTATCCGCCCAAGTAGCCAGTTCAAGTCTAACATATATATTTTGTGTAACTTTTCTTTCTAATGCGTTGAAAAGGGTGTGTATCCCTTTGTTATTTGGCTTCGATATTGTGTTTGCGATTTATTGCATTCTGAAGTTTGGCTTTCTGTAGTCTCTATGTATGTGAATTCGTCATAAATATACCTAAAAAGTCATGCCTTCCATTTTAAGTGTAAAACAAGTTTTGTTCTCATAGATATTGCTTTAAAAATATTATATAACTTAAAAATGCTGTATTACCTTGTTTATTTCAACTTTCCTTGGTCAATAAAAACGTCACAAAATATAAACATGACACTTATATAGCGCTCGACAATTCAGTCAAGTGCTATCACTAATAATTTCCTAATTTCCTAATATAGTAAATTTGTTAGAGAATATCATCATATTTTAATTACGTCCGTATTTTCACTTTCTAATCAAGCGATTAGACCATACCTGGATTTTATTTCCCTTTATTGCTGAATTAAAGTTTATTAAATGTGGAAGGCATAACCACTAAGCTGGTAACAATAGCATGCATTTATTCTTGCAGTTTCAGTACATAATGCTCATAAATGTACAACTACTTATACTTTTTGTAAATTGCAAATCTTACTAATCAAGATCATTTATTTATATATATTACCAACAAGTATGTATGCAGGTAACGTTTTTCCTAACAGTTACTCTTGTTTAGCTCATTCCTTTCTTCATGTATGTAGCTTACATTTCTTCGCAATATTTGTACGTTTAGCAGTCATGGACAATAATGGAAAACTATCCTGCTCGCCCTGCTGAGGTGACTATCTCGTTTGTGCGAAATCATGTTATAATGCGTAAAGTGTGAACGCAGACTATGGCGAAAAAGTTTTGCAGTTTTTGAAACAATTAAAGTAGTTGCATTGTACCTGCTACAATGGATAAAGTTTCTGCAAATACTTTATACCTATAATTTTCTTTTGTCAGTACACTTTTGTGTCCGAATATTGTTTTGGCTGATAACTTATTCTCCTCTACATTGTAGCTGAATTACTGCTCCCTGGACACAAGGCAACCATTCAATCATTGTTTTTTCGAAGTTGTAAATCTTAACCCAATTCATGCCTAAAATTGTTTTTGGCTGATTTTACGTTTTTCTCCTTAATTTTATTTTTATTTGTATTTACATTGCTTACATTCCAACCACTATTTTATGTATGTTTTTGCTTATGTATGAATATCAAGATCTTACATGATTTTGACTATTCATTTCTAAAACGTACGAGTGTCGTATTACTCGAATTGAATCATGGACAGGTTCAGTTATTGTGGTTCGTCGTTTGGATATGTTTTTTACAATGTTTATTTATTTTTTGATAAATTATATAGATTACTCACAACTCGTGGGTGCATACTAATATGAAATTTAAAACATAATGCGTTCATTGAAGCAAGCTTAAAATATTGAAATCACATGTAACTAAGTTACCTCCTAGTTTTTAGTTGGGTTCTCTTGCCCTGTTCTAGTTCTCTTTGTTTCATTTCATTCTTGTTTTAATGTTTTGGTCACCTTTTTCCTTTCTAAATACTGATTATTTATATCCAATTTTATTACCATGTGCATTCATTTACATGAAACGTAGTTACACTTTCTCATTTCAATTTAGTTTTTTAATGCCATGTTGTTTACGGTACATTTGATTGTCAAAGAACATAATTTCAGTCATATACAAAGCTGTAAGTTTTATGGAAAAATTAACACCACAAGAACATATTTGTTTTTATTTACTTCATTGTCGGAAAAAAAAATTATAATAAGAAATATCGTTTTACGTTTTAATTTACAAATTAATTAATGGTAGTAAATGATTCCAAAGCAACAGGGATGTCGTTGTCCATGTGAATTCTAATAACGTTGTTAATCTGGATTTATATGTACATGTATCTAAAAGTAAAAAAAACTATTACCTTAACTTAATCTATATATTTGATAGGAACAGTTGACTAATTGCTTTAATACCATCTCAGATCAGGATTCCCCGTCCGACTTAAGTTTTTGGTGTATATCAAGATAACCCATACCATTAGTCTATGACGACATTTAAGAGAAAAAATATAACAAATGCTTAAAAAAACAAACCAGTGATGTACAAAATACTATATTGGCAATATTTTAATTATCACTATTTCTAAAATATTTTATAAAGATACGTCTAGCTGGTTTCTCCCGTACTTCCATTTCCAAAAGGTTCATTTAATAGGTAAAAAGCGATAAAAGCGGTTAATTTTATGCTTAACAATGATTTTCAAGAATAAACAATACTTTGTATTAAAAATAGATTTCTAAAATGTGTACTGTAAAATACACAAATAATGCTGTATTACCTTAATAGGAAAACTGTTGGGAAAATACATGTTTCCGAAAAGAAAACAATAGACTTGTATGACCTTTGCTAATTTAGAATTTAGTCAATTGGTACTTTTCCGATTGAAAAAGTTATTTAGTACATTGGCTCAAATATTATGGATTATATCCTGTTAAAGCTTTGCCTGTACTTTCAATTTCAAAAACAAAACCAACTATTCACACAAGCTTAGTTTGTTTTGTTTATTTTCTTCATTGCTATATTTGAATTTTTAGACTATGTCTACGTCTGCTAAATGTTTGTGTATATTTTACAGTCAAAATGTGATTGATGAGTTAACACCAAAGGTTGTCTAACGTGAATATTTTGTAAGATAATATATATACAAAATATTGAAAGTTAAAAAGTAACAAATTTTATTATGAATATAAGCAGAATATTTTATTTTACTCTCTTGTGCACTATGAGTATTCCTATGTCCAATCACAATTAAGCTGGTGACATGCCAAACATTAATTTACCCTGAATCAGTACATATTTGCGATTGCTTTCTGCCAGATAAAAATATTAAGATACCGAAGTGTAACCAATGAGAATAAGCAACCCTAAGAATATACAGCAAATAAATTAGCAAAACGATCATGAATAAAGGGATATCTTAGTGGTTATATTCTGTTTGTACCAGTGATACTTGTTTTCATATGTATGGTAAACATTTGTGTAAAGTCACAAACAAGATAAAAAAAAGTACATTTAAAAGAACAAACTGTTTACTAGTAAGTATAATGAAGATTTGATGCATTATGAAATGCTAAAATATATTTAGTAGTTGAAACCCAAGGTATCATGACGATGACGACATAACGCTTTACCAGACGTTCAGAACCCACACTCTTCAAATGTACACTTATCTAAAGGTACGCAGATACAAATTAAATGCAAAGAAATCGACAAGAATCCCCACTTCGAACAAAAGACACCAATACACAAAACATATAAACAATCCGATTTGCTCATTTTTTGTCACATCTGCACAACTTTGACCAGGGTATATGGGTTTTTTATACATTTTTATATTGATGGCTAAACACTGCTAAAGAGTAACACAATCTTGGCAATATAGACTGATACAAACTTTGTTTGTTGATAATTAATAGCGGAAGCCATATACCTAATACATATTTTTGTTTGAGGTCAGAACATTTTCTAAACAAATAAATGCTTCTCGACGATTGATGTCAGCTTGGCACATATTGGTAAACAACCCACATGTTCTCAGCACACACGAGGGTAAAATTTTTGGCACAGCCCTACAGAATTTTACCATTGAATAGATCTCATCTTGACGTAACCGTGTAATATATTTCATAAGATGTAAAGTCGTCTTTATGAAAACTTCAATGTGCAAAACTAAGGTGGATCGGGCGGACAAATAAGCAGGCTGAAAATTGATGTCTGCAACTTTCGTTGCCGTGACATAAAACATTAAGAAACTAAAGTTGTTCTTGAGTTAATGCTTGGCTTTGAAAACATTAATTAAAATTTGCTGAACAAATTCCAACAACTTGGCGAGAGCAACGTGAATGTATATCTCAAGCAAATATTTTTATAGTGGTTTGATGTATAGTGTTTTGATGTATATATAATATTTATCGTTTGACCGTTTAATTACATTCTAGAGTTAAAATCCAGTTTAAATGGAAATGAGAAAATTTATTCAGAATATGCAAATCGAGAACGGCAATTTATTTCCTAATTTCCAAGTATGTGATATTATATTTCCATGTGTGTTTGTCAGTTTAGTTACAATCTACAACGTTGACAGGATTAAATATTCCAGCCCACCTTTTTTGTATTTTTGTAACATAACATGAAAACACATTTTAATAAAAAGCTGGTTGTTTTTTAAATAAGCTTCTTATACAATAAATGTAATAATAACAGACAATATTTGAACAGATATGTTTATTAAAAATGATATTAATTTTTTGCGTTTCTTGTCTCGAAGACGATTCTTATTATGACATTTCCTTTACATCATGAGATCATCAAAAAATGTAAAGATCCCATGTTCGTACTGAAAAATTAAAATTACTTAGATTTCCACGTTTTAGCATTGAAGATGTAAATAATCCACCAATCAACAAACAGGATTTCGAACATTAAAAACTTGTCAAACATTTTTTGCGTATGTTATTACAAACGTTTAAGATCGCAAAAAGGAGAGTTTGAACCAATTATTTTTTACAGAATCTAAAGTTAATTTATGTCTTCATGCAAGATAACCAAATATCAACCAGATTTGAAAATAATTGTAGTATATATATCCTTTATCAATAGGTTCTTAATTTTGTTTGTACGTATTCTCATTCTAAACGCTTATTTTTTATTTAAACAATGCTCAGGAATATCTCTCTAAATGTAAATGACAATTTTACCGTCCACTGTCTGCCGCTGGTTCTAGTCTGCATTAAAGGCACAGATTAAATAAAGATTTGTGGTTGAGTTACTGTCTTTCTTGGTCTTTTTCATGGTAAAATTTTTTTTTTTTCAGAATAATGATTTTAAAAAACCAAAACGCTACTGCATAGCAATTCTTCAAAAAAAAAATACTGTGTAAGTTTAAACGACTGCATGTGAACGGGCGAGAAATAGTCATGCAATGTCTGCTTTTAAAATACCACTTTTTTTAAAAGATTGAAGAAACTTAAATGTGAAACCCCATTTTGCCCTCATTTCTCTCGAAGCATTTGTTAATTAATCATTTGTTATCGATAAAAGAAAAGTAAATATTTAGTCTGTCCTCGCCTCATTTTTAAAACCTTTTGTTCGAAAATCAGTTAAACTGAAACCTAAAAAGCTTAGAGTCGACGACGAATGGAAAAAATATACTGATCCATATTTCTATTAGATGTGCAAATCAATGTGCCATATTTTTGCACAAAAAATGTTTCAGCGTGAATGTCTTCTTTGTTTTATTTTCTTAAATATTCAAATAAAAATGGTAATGGGGAACAATATTTGTATGAACGTACACAACAACATTGTAAAATTTAGCATAATTTTTGCTTAATAATACAGTCTTCATTGGTACGGAAGCGTATTAGGGCCACATTTATTAATTTTTATTTTTAATTGTACATTGGTGCGAGAATTGTTCAGATACTTTTGTCAAATCAAGAGATTCTAACCCAAGTATGATCTGGTAATGTCCTAGTGAAGCACCAAATTCTACATCTACATGGTTCAGATTAGCAGGTTTCTTAAATAAGATATACGATTTGAAGTAAAATATAAGAAAAATAAATAAGAAATGATTATAAAATCAGTATCTTACATGTAGTTGATAAATTTGTTTATTGATTGATTGATTGGAAGGGTAGGGAGGGAAACAGCCTTTTTTAGCGGACACAACGAGTATATTTTTATCGACAAAACGGGTCGTTACCCTGACATGAGCCTGATACTCTAAAACGCGTTACCCACTGTTATCCGCGGTCAGGCTCTCCGCATTTTGACCTGACAATTGGCCGCCATTTTTTTTACACGAGAGAGAAATTTTTTGAAGTCTTTGCAATCGAATTCAGAGGTAGTTATTTTTTTTTTCTTCCGTTTTTTCAGCTTTTTCTATCCTTTCAATTTTGTACGTTTGTGTTTTAAAACAAAAATGTGTATGTTGGGACTGACATTAAGTTTTGGGGCAATAAACTTTTAAAAAGTTCAAAATAAAGTATCCCAACACAGCTATTACTAGTTTTATTTATTTTTGTAAATTGCTGTGTACGATGTACTTTTGGAAATAGCATTCTCAATAATAACATTAAAACGTCATAACAATACTGTTTTATTTGATAAATGAAGAAGACCTGTTTCTTCAGTACATTTAACAAGCTGCTTTAAGATTTTTACTGCAATACACATTATCAACTGATATCAACATCTATCAGGAGTAGTTTTAATTAAGGTCGGCAAGTACATCAACAGATTGATAACTGCTATGTAAACATTCGCTTGCAGTCTTCTCTGCGTCGACGAGTACTTTAGGCGAAGCAAAGAGATATCTTCTTGTCTGTGTCTGCTGCTGTCCTGGGGGAGGGACGTCTGGAGGATCAGTCTCTTGTTTGTCAACTCTTTCTCAACATTCCTGCTCAAGGTCTTTAATGGTGGTCCGACGTTCCTATTTCCTATAGGTGCCATCGCAGGGCTGTTCCTGGTAACGAGTCGTGTGGCATGCGGCGAACAAGTTCCAGTCAGCTACATCGGCGTCCCTGAAGTCTCTTGAAATTAATCCACTCCTTTTCTTCTGCATAGATCAGTGTAAATGATTGGCCAAAATACTCTGAGGATACTTTGCAGACACTTGTTAATGAATGCGTAAAGTTTCCGTTCGATAGTAGCCCTTGGTATTCAACAGTATGATCCATACAGAAGCAACGTAGACTGCTTTTAAAAATCTTGATCTTGATGTGATGCTAATGATGGTGGTTTCCACATAGACTTCAGCAGACGTATCTGGTCTTGCTCATTGTGGTGTGGATGTTTCGGTCAAAGTGGCCAACTGCCATCACTTAGCTACTTCCACTGGAGTGCCATCAAGGGTGATAGGAGAGTCGATTATTGTGTTCTTTCGCCTGACCTGGTTTTTTGTTGGCCTGAAGCCCAATTGAGATGGCAATAAATGTGTAGAACATACCTTTTATTTTCAATAGGTAACGCAATTGACAGGTCTTAGCTCATTTGAAAGGTATTTCCCACAAGTTAATAGAAGCGTATCGAGTAGGGAAACATTTGTGTTTTCGAATCTTTGTGCCATTTAACATTTCAATGTTGAATTCCAAGATAACCCGAAATGAACAAATTTGACATATCATACATTTAAATTTAACGGTAGAATAATAATCTCGGTATGTCTACATGTACTGTTCATTAATAACTATGAGCGAGAAAAGCTAACCCCGTCTCATACCATGCTATATTTCTTTCAAAGAGCCCCCACCCCCCCCCCCCCTTTCGTAATGCCATCACTGTCGACTTTAAAAGACCGACAACTTGTCATAATGCCAACATTGGTCGACTTTGAAATGCCGACAACATTTTAATTTACCTTAGGCCACATATCGGCTTCTACCCGGGGTAGACCTACATGTATTCTTCATTTATAACTATGTGCGAGAAAGGATAGCCCGTCCCACACCATGCCATATTTCTTTCAAAGAGCCTACCCTCCCACTCTTTTGTTATACCAACATTGGTCGACTTTGACAGGCTGACAACATTTTAATATACCTTAGGCCACAAATCGGCTTCTACCCTGGGTAGGCCTAAATGTACTCTTCATTGATAACTATGAGCGAGAAAGGCTAGCCCGGTCCCACACCATGCCATATGACTTTAAGACGTTTTGGGTTATAAATCCGTTGCAAGACTGTTTGAATTTATTACCATTCTACAATGGATTTTAACTGCGACGATACGAAACAAAAAACAATTTCCAACGTGATTTTTGTTTTTTTTAGTATGGAATTCAAAATTCTTTGAAATCAATCGGAAACGTTGTCAAATAATTTTTAACATGTTCCGATTACAGTCATCTGCGTCGTCTTTAATAAGCAATTATTATTATTCACATGATTGTGCATCAACAAATATACGTCCATATACGACGACGGTCTCCTTTGGAAAGAAAGAATAAAACTCGTGGTAATATAAAGCTAAGTCACGTGACATCATATCCACAAATATTTCCGTTTTTAAAAATTGTACATTTTGTATTCCTAGCGTTGCAGAACACACAAACTGCAATCAAGGTTTTACTGTAAATCTGTGAAGTCGGGCTGTCCTCTGCGACGTCCGCGCGAATGTATCCGAACGCACACACTTTATTGCTGTGTATTTTTATTGCGGGATGGCTTGACACTAATAAAAAAGGTATACCTATAACATTCGTATAAGTGACTACTTTTATCAATTATTTGACAACGTAGTGAAGTTATAAAATAACGAAAATAAATTTTATGATAGATATTTCAGAAATATTGCCTAGAAGCACTGATGTATATTAAACAGATATATCATGTCTGGGAGGGGTATTTGTGAAAAATACCAATCGAGGGATGAAATATTTCCCGAGCCGTCAGGCGAGGGAAATTTGATTCTCGAGACTGTTACCGAATATCATGATTTCAAGAGCGTTGATACTTGACCACTTGCGTACTGTTTTTTTGACTCTTTTCTATCGGAACGTTTCCAATTTTCAAAATCGATTACTCATGTTACGTTTACTTTGAGGTAAAAGTCAAAACTTCCGAATTAATATTTCCAGGATAATAATATGCGAGGGTTATTTTTAAGCAAATACCACGGCACAGAGGGTAATTTTTGCCGAATACCGCGGTGATGACGAAATCGATGCAAAATCAGGAAATGTGCGAAAAATACACTGTCTATTGACCAATCAAAAGCCAGCATTTTGATATGAGGTGTAATTATTTGATAAATTTAAGTTTCGTTGAGGCAATTTTGAAATCATAATACAAATTAATACGCAAATAATAAATTTCAGAACTCATCGTCAATTAAAAGATGACGAAGGAAAGAAAAAAAGGGTTTTAGAGAGCTTTGGTATCTGTTATTCAAATTCGATCCGAGACTAATAAATCATTAAGACGCTTATTATTTAAGGCAGGACGCTACCTACATGTATTTATTGAGCGGGGAAGTTACTAAATTCAAATAATGACACGTTTTGTTAATTATTTAACAGTTTATTTTGCGCTATGTTCTAGAACAATTGTTCATATTTATCAACATTATAATGTAATCCATAGTTATGGGTAATGTTTTGTAAAAAAAAATCATATCATCACTTTTGTAAATATCGAACAACATTAAAATCTTAAACAGAGGAAGGCGGAGCTAAACGTAACTGACAAACTTGAATATGAATCGAGTGGACCATTATTTTGTTTCTTACAAAGTCTCATCATTAATTACATATTAGAGAATAAAATTAGATTAACAGCTTAGCTAACGAGGAGAAAATTGAAACGTGTATGTAATTACCTCAGAAGGAACATGGGAAACAATACCAACCTAGTAATTTCTTTAAACAGTATAACTGTTCATAATTTTGTATACAAATAAACGCTTCTCACTAAAGTCTTCTAAAAGTTAGATTCAGATTTTTTAAGAATTTATTTGTTGTCTTGTCTGCCGCTTAATGTCAGTCTCAGAAATTTTTATCTGTATCAAAGTATCCAGTTTTTATTGACGAGGATGCCGAATAACTATTGAAAGTCCCACCTCCAGTTTTCGGCAAATACCAGGGATGAATTCAAGCATGTACTTATAGCTATTTCAATCATAATTATTATGTACAAAACTCCATTTTGTCTATTTAGAGAAAACTAATATTTTATTGCGCAGTATTTGTATTATTTGTTTAAGCAACTAAGGTTCATTCAGTTAATAAGATCTTTAACACATTTTGTATTCCAATCTCACGGGTTTTTTATAAATAATTTTAACATTAAATAAAAATTAAAAAAACACGTTACCTATCGTAATGCAATACAAAGTTTGATGCCGAGTGGTTAAGGTATTTCGTAAAACATTGAAAACTGGACGCTGAAACATTGCTGAAAGTGGCGTAAACACCATTCAAGCAAGCAAACAAACAAACAAAGCAAGCAAACATGGCATTTTACGTTTTAACAACATGGTTTTTTTATTATTAATATGAATTCAAAGTAATAATGATCTATCTACTTAAGTTAATGAATTATCTACCGAACATAATGAAATATCTACCGAACATAAAGAAATATCTACCGAACATAATGAAATATCTACTGAACATAATGGTGTATCTACCAAACATAATGGTGTATCTACTGAACATGATGGAATATATACTAAACATAAAGTAAAATCCACTCAACATGAAGAAAGAATTACTGAATAAAAAGTGAAGACTACTGAAAATATTACATTTTCCACCACAGAAGACAGCTATTGCGTTCTATAGACTTCGAATACAACTTGTTTGTGTTCCTCATGTTCTCGACGTAAACATAAATGTCAATAATCAACACACCGATCAACCGACTTATATCATTTTGGTGAGATGTATGACACGATGAAAAAAGATATAAACAAGTTAGAAGCGATGAAAACGTAGGTGAATTTTTTGTTTTAAATTTACTATCGCGAATAAAATATATTAAAACACGATTTAGCATAGATTTATCAATAGATATATTCAGTTCTTAAAGTTCTTGCTTTTATTTTTGTCCAGCTTATCTTATAAAATAAACGAAAAAATGCAGATATAGTTATTAAAATGCTAAAATGACTTTTTATGATATAATTTTATTTCAAATCGGCCGTTTCAATGTAAAGAATATTCCTTTGGCTTTAGTTTGGTGCCAAAAATGTATCTTTAACATAATGCATTAACAATAATAATTTGATTTTAATTGCAGAGTCAGAAAAAGTACGATACGATAAATCAGTTCAAAGATACGACTAAAACAAGAAATATGACTTTGTATAAGCTATGAAATTCTGCTAGCCAATTGAATAAGTATTCACTTTAAGAGTTCGTAACGTAATAATATATGTAAATTTTTTATTTTCTTGTCAATATGAAGCATGAAGAGGAGGATGGCGAAAATTAATTTTGATAACTTTGCATAAAATATACAATGAACAAATTGCGACACACAATAACATATGCAGAAAAGCTTTCAAACTATACTTTGTATTTGTATGCAATTCATATTTTATTATGTATGCCAAACGAAGATAAATGAGAGACATATTGTTTTTGTCTGGTAATTTACTTCATCTTCTTTTTCTTTTCTTCTCCTTTAAGGCTGATATTTTCATCCAAATTTATTTGACACTGCAAATCCCATACTAATACACGTTTAGGATATGTAAGACAGCTTTATCTAGTGTTACATTCCACTTTTCATTTTTATGACGTTTATATTGGGTTTTTGGTAAAAGAGACAAAAGAAGGTCAACATATTGTTGTCTGTCCGTCCGTGCATCCATATCAAATCGTGTCCAGGATATAACTTTTTATCCTTTTAGGTAAGCTTTGTGATATTTGGCATGTGGGTAAATTATAACTAATCGATGTGTCGCATGCCAAGGATGTTGACATTTAATTTGAAATTTGACCCCCAAAGTCACATCCTTGCCTTTTGAGTGACTGCTTCGCGGGTTATAACAGTTACTTTCAAAATAATTGTTTGACTGTTTGTTTGCTTGTATGAATAGTGTTTAATGCCACTTTCAGCAATTTGTCAGCTGTATGATGGAATCCAGTTTTTATTGGGAGTGGAAGCCTGAGTACCCAGAGAAAACCCCGACCTTCGTTAATAGTTTAAGCTTTTCATATTTGCCAAGTGAGTAGATAGTTACTAGACAATGGATCTCTCGTAGAAAACCCAAAAGAGTGACAAAATTATGTCGACATTCGTACCTTCTGCAAAACTGAATTTTTATGTCACCGCCCAAATTTGGGGCGTTGACGTATAAATCAATATTATATGCCATCGTTAAAAGCTGGGGTGGTTTTTTTTTTTTTTTTTGTTGTTTATTATTATTTATTATTCATTTATTAGAATTAACAATGAAAGAAAACGGGTGATTAAACCATAAATACAAATAATTTTGTAATAAAACAGTGTACATTTGTGTAAGTATTCTCTTACCAGATTCTTAGATTCTTTTCTGTGTATCTTCGGGTGTCTACAGGTGTAATACGCGATGAAAATTGTGTATAATTCGGTCAATCTCGCGGTATGTTCGAATGAAATAATATTGTCCTTAGTAACTACATTTCTTATACGTTTTCCTTTTCTGTTTTATGTAAAAGATAACTGTGGAATTCCCAAAATATTTGCAACCGATAATGCTAAAAATTTTTAGACATAAGAATTATCTGTGTTACAGTCAAATATGATGTATTAATTCTTGAGATTTAACTCTCATTTGTACGCTAATTAACCTTTAAAATTTTCGCTCTGTGTCTTTATTATAAATTTTATGCAGCACATTTGATAATGTTTGCATAAATTCATACCTTATAATTTGTAATGAAAGTTTGACATCAATATATTGACCTACCAGGTAGATGGTTCCGTTTTATACTATTTAATATCGACATAGTAGGAAATATATTTGTAAAAAATCGTGTTCGTTATGTTGTTATTTATTTATAGGTTCGAACTCGTATGTAGAGCGTTATCGACATACAACACAGATTTCCGCTTGAGCCCTGCTCTGTGATTGTTTCAATGAGAGCATTTACTCTATGTTTAATTCCTCACTATGGTTTTAAGATGAATTAAAAAGCTGCTTCGCTGCTTGTTTACCTTTTTCCATATCTAGTGATTTGTGTCAAGAATTTATACATCATAGTCCTATTGTATTAACAATTGTAGACTTTTTGTATAATATTCAATGATATACAGACATTAGTTGTAAAAAGTTATTGAAATGCCCCATGTGGAAGTATAAAACTAATCACTTAAGAAATACGTAGCTGTTTTCAATCGTGTCAAGGAACTTTTATTCATCGTGTCAAAAAGATGAGCTGATTTTTTCCGTATCATTTTTTTAGTAAATGCGTAAAGAAAAATGATTCAAACTCCTAATAAATAGCAATTGGAAGAATAATTTTGGGGTCAGAAAAAAGTTGGATATATGTCCTTTTGAACAAAAACACTTGATACAGAAATATATTGTGCAGAAGCTTAAATTTTGCATTTATTTGTTCAAATTTGTGATGCCAGTACCTTTGGAACATATTTTCAGATAACAAATGAAAACATTAGTTA
Source organism: Limnoperna fortunei (assembly GCA_944474755.1). NCBI lineage: Eukaryota > Metazoa > Mollusca > Bivalvia > Mytilida > Modiolidae > Limnoperna > Limnoperna fortunei. The sequence goes on along the minus strand of OX104114.1, from coordinate 33,112,440 downwards.
AAACGATTGAATATGTTAATAGACAAATATATGCCAAATAATTTTTTCTACACTATATTTTATACAGTGAGTTTTAAACGTAGCGATTAAGAAAAAGTCATCTGTATATGTATAGGTCTTAACTTGTTTATATCTTTTTTCATCGTGTCATACTTCTTTTCACCAAAATGATATAAGTCGGTTGATCGGTGTGATCAATTAATTTAACCCAACTCCTTACAGGATTACCTGTATTAGGTATACGGGCATGACGGGTACTAGTATACTGTTTTCGGTACTGTTAGTATGTAACCATTTTCAGTCACATTGTTCTCGGCAATCATAAGTGATACAATACTAAAATTTTGTATATCTTTATTCTCAAACAGCAAATTTTACATTGGTACAGAGAAACACAAAGCAAATAAAACGAAACAAAACATGTACAATATTTACACTATATACACAATCAGAAAGATTATGGCAGAGCAAAAGGAAAGCCAGGAGCACTGACCTTGTCATTTATTATCTAAATGAATTTAACTAATTTTCGTAACAGCGACGGACTTGTGTTAGACATAAGCTCAGAAAATTTAAAAGTACTAAGTCTCTTTGTATAGTAGTTATCGATATAAGTTCTTCGCTGAATTTGTAAAAGATGACATTCAAGAATGAAATGGTATTCATCGGATTGTTTATTACAGAAATTGCAAAGGCGATTTTCTCTTTCAACATTTCCCCATCTTCCCGATTCGATGGGTAAATAATGATTTGTTGTTCAAAATCTAGAGACTAATAGCGTCAGCTTTGCTTAGTAAGTTAAAGTAATTTTCAAATTCAAATTTATTCTTAAAAATTTTATAGTTTAGTGCTTTTTGAGAATTATTTAATGAAGCATTCCCGTTTTGGATGAATTGATCAGTCAGTCGCTGTTTTACAATTGCTTTGAGGTATTCTACATTTGGGAACAGTTCACTTTCCCATATATTTGGAAAACCAGTCATTCATTATTTGTTTGACATAACACAACCACTTTAGACCATCATTTCTGTCAAATATTGATCTAGAAAGGCGATACAATATATTGGAATATTTACTCTGTTTTCCTACAATTAGTCTACCCCAGAATCAGATAACTCGTACTTTTATATCAATATCTAAGGGATATCTACCAAGTTCTCCATACACCATATAAATTGGTGTGGTAGATTTGAGATTTAAAAGTATTTTACAAAATTTTAACTGAATTCTCTCCAGACCATAATTCCTCCCAAATCCCCAAATTTCACAACCATACAGCAAAATAGGTTTTACCATTTTGTCGAATAAGTCTAGATGAATTTGTACAGATAAATTGTGAAGTCTACCTAATTTCAGTACTTCATACATTGCTCTAAGCGCTTTATCTGCAAGATGTTTTTTTAGTAATATTGAAATTTAGTGTCTTTGTTAGGTTAACGCCCAAATAGTTAAATTCGTCAATTATTTCTATTTCGTCCGTTTTGTAGAAAAATTTTAAAGTTTTTGAAATTTTCCCCAAGCCGAAGACCATGACTTTTGTTTTGTCAATATTTACTTTCATTTTCCAATTGTCACAAAATTCTCCAAAGGCATTAATTTGTAACTGTAGATCTTTCACAGACTCCGACATTAGAGCGGTATTATCGGCATATAGTAACAGAAATAGTTTAAGATATATGTTCAGTTTCAATATTTTCATTTACAGTTGTAACACCATTTACCTCTTTTGACAACATAAATTCTTCCAAGTCATTTAGAAAAATTGAAAAAGGGAAAGGGGAGAGATTTTCCCCTTGTCTTACACCCATTTCACAAACGAAGAAATCAGTTATCTGGTTATTGTATGATATACACGATTTAATATTAGAATACATATTAAAAATAACTTTGTACATTTTCCCATCTATTTGAGTAAATAATAGCTTATAGAATAATCCATCACGCCAAACTCTGTCAAACGCCTTTTCCAAATCTATAAAAGCACAATAAAGTTTTTTCGTTTGATATTTCAAAATTTGGAATAGTGTACAAATCGAAAAAATGTTGTCAAGTAAGGAATAATTTTGTCGAAAACCCACTTTGATTTTCTTTAATAATTTGAAAGTGCTCTGAAAATTGTTCAGTCTTGCGTTTAGTACGGCTTGAATAATTTTCCCAAACAACTGACAATAGTTATTGGTCTATAGTTCTTTGGATTGTTAGAGTCCCCCTTATTTTTGTAAATAGGCTTAATTATTCGTATTAACCAGCTATTTGGCAGTATACCGGAGCCGAATATAATGTTAAAAAGTGTTTCATAAATATCTATAAAGTGGTTAGCTGTAGACTTGATATATTCATTTATGATATCGTCTTCGCCACAAGCTTTATTATTTTTAAGATTCTTTATGCATCTATAAATTTCATCACGAGAAGTATATCCATTTATGTTGCCGTTAAGTTTTTCAGGCATATCATATGCTACGCTTTCATCTTGCTCTTGATCATTTATATTTAAGTTTTTAAAAAAGTCAAACAATAAATTTATATCAATGTTTGGTTGCTTTTTCTTCTTATGTCCATTTAAAATTTTCCAAAAATTTTTTGAATTTTCTTTTCACGCAGTTTTTAAATCTGCCGCTAGTAGTTAATGTATTTTTTTGTGTTCATTTTCTTTTTGTAAGCCTTTTCTGCATTAATTCATTTCTTGCAGACTTGCACTCTTCATCAAACCAATGCTTATCAGTCTTTGGGCTATTGGAAGTTTGATTGTTATTAAAATGGCTTACTTTTTACGTGCCAAACGTTTTGGTGGCCGAGTCAATAAAGATATTACCTAAGTCATTTACTAGCGACTCAACTTTTTTTGTCAGTAGCTTTGTATTTGCATGTCATATTGTTTGAATTTTTAGATTTATCCGACAACTACTTCCTGTTTACCGTCAAGTTTTAGCCGTCCGTAATCACATTCTGTCATATTTCTCTCAACAATGGTAAAAGATACAATATTTAAATTTTGTCAGTTGCTTTATATAATCATATATTGTGGGAGCCATTTTAAGACCTATCCGACATCTAGTTCCTGTTTACCGACTTGTCAATTTTCAGCCGCCCGTAACCATTTTCTGTCACGTCTCAAAAGTAGGTGATGCCATGTTTAAATTTTGTCAGTAGCTTTGTGTTGTCATGCCATTTTGTGGGATTTATGTGTGGGATCTCTCCGAATCCTACTTCATTTCAACCGATTTAATTATTTTTCAGCCGTCCGTAAACATTTTTACATTTTTTTTCAGAAATTGTAACATACATGTAACACACAACTAACGTTTTGTCAGTAGTTTTCTTTGACCATGCCATATTGTGTGGGTTTATATTCAGACCTCTCTATCTCGTGCTACTTTTTACCGACTTAGTCATTTTTTCAACTATTGAAAATTGTATTGTAATTTTTCCGTAACATATTTCTCAGCAATGGTCAATGATTAAATACTGAAATTTTGTCAATAGCTTTGTATCTTGCTATGTTGTGGTTGTTTATTAATAGGGGATAGGCGGTATGCTGTGTATATAAATTTATAGAGCGGGGTATCATCAGGGAGCATAATAATGGGATCAAAATACGTGTTATGTATTGTTGTCCTATTTATTTAAAAACTATTATTACACATGTATTATCCTTAGAGCAGAAAGTTGTTATTTAATTATCTTAAATTTATAAAACGTTGTACGAAATGATGTGCTATCAAATAACACATGCACTAGACGATATACGCTAAAACAAACCGCGAAACAAACGATGGAAGATCTAAGCGATAAACCAAAATTGCATATACACCATACGATGCACGAAAACGATATGCTAAACGGTGTACGCAAGAAAAGCGAACCATATAAGAACGATATACGCACTATGTAGGACTTTTTTACAAACGATAATCGCACGAAAGATACAATTATTAATTGACACCTTTCAGTTATTGTACTACGTATATGTTTCAGAATAGGGAGATGTAATTATTTTTATTCAAAGTTTATCTTAAACTCATGGGAAAGGTGATTAGCTTTAGGAACACACACCTGCTGTAAACTATTAAACTATTCAAGATACAGCAACTTTTTCCGTTTGAATCTTGACGCAATTTTCAACACCACATTAAGTGCAATACAATTCGTAGAAATGTTTTTAAATTTTATTCTGTTTATTTATTAAAGGCTAAACGACATATTGTTATTTCAACACGTGATCAAGTCAACAAAAGAGGGGTCTATTTGCTCTTAAGTTTTTGTGGATTTTGGATAGTTCTAGTGTATAATCTGGATTAACATTTCGCAACCGTGAATATTTTATTTCTTCCTATGTTATCTAGTTAACAGTTTTATTTCAAGTTAACCCCGCTTCCTCATCACTTATGTAACTTTTTATTTAGTTCGAGACCTGGTCTTTTTGCCCAAGGCTAAATCAAATTTATACTGTAAAAATCTACTCACAACAAATAACCGAGATTGGACTTTGGACTCGAAGTATGTTGTATAATAAATACCAGATTACCCGTTAACCTGTTATAAACTATTGATCTGTGACCTGTGATTACATGTACCATATGAGATATATTTCTTTGAAAGAGATATTTGGTTTTATCGCCAAGTGCCGCAAAATTATTGACTCCGGCACGGAAAATGCGGACTCGGTTTTAAGTATGATTTTATGTATAGTAACACTTATTGAGACAGGTATGAAGAAAATGAATGAAAGTATTGACAAAAGATCCACGAGCTTAATAACTCTATTTTGGGTGTCTCGAGCAGAGTGAGAAAACTTTAAAATGACATGACCGAGATAAACAAGAAATTTTCTAAGTGTGAGGAGAGTTGTTAAGGAGTAAGCAACCTTTTCGAGGGATTGAATTCCCAGGTGAAAACAAGCGCAATAAACATTATCCACTAAGAAACGCACGGAAATCAATACATCGATCCATAGATTTTGATTGACAGATACTTTTGACCAATCAGATCGCTTTTATTTATTGGCGCAAACGTAACACCGCATGGTCGGACAAACTCCGACAAAATGGCGATTTTTCAAGCTAACCAAACGGAGGGAATTTCGTGATATTTTGTGGAATATATAGACTTATTTACATCAAAATAATGGTTAAACACTGTTCACATGGGACGTGTAAATCGGATAGTCGATATCCAGCTAAATTGCAAGGAGCCAGATTTATTCCATTTGTGAAGCCCAAGACCGACCTGAACAAATGTTTACGCTGGATTTCTCTGTGTCGCAGGCCTCATACACAACTTAATGTCGAGAAAATCACCAAACACACATATATTTGTAGTAAGGTAAGTTTCACAATTGAATTTTAAGTTTATGAAGTTTTTAACTTGTATTTTCTTTGTCCAAGAATCGTCTGCCGTGCAACGCTGTGACTTGCACAAAAGTCTACCACATGAAAATAACAAAAATATGTAAACCCGTCATGCAATGACGTATATAAAAACAAAAAGGGCTTGAGACGAATGCAATACATGATGAGTGGTAAGTTTTAAATCAAATCAATTGTTTACCCGAGGTCGGCCTTGGGTAGGGGTGGGGGGGGGGGGGAGGCTTCTCATCACATGCTCTTGCCACAGGGTCTCGTAAAAATTGATTTACTTGCGCTATTATTGATTGTCTTTTGTAGCTTTTAGTTTACTATTTTGGCAATGACCATTTATTGTAAAAGTGTTTCGCTAATAAATATTGTCTATTGTCTATATATGGCCACACACTCAAATTTCGTCCATACTCGAATTTCGGCGAGTTTCCTTCATTCAATTTAAGCCATGTAAACAATTAACCCAAGGCTAAATTACTTTAAAAATATCGTGCATTTATTGCTCTATAGTATAATCAAATGACTCTTGAATAATTAAAGTACAGTGCATTTCAACAAAATTAATGTCCGTTAACAGACATACTTTCATCGCTGAAATTCGAGTGTACTACTATACAGTTAAACTATATATAATTCGCTTCTTAAGATATTTTTCTCTATGAATATAATCATCATACCTTGAATCAAGCTAATTTAAGCACTTGATTTTAGTCACATTGTTGTCACGTGACTTTTTGTTCAAAATGAAAGCGAAATGTCCGAATGTAAGGGTATCGATGGAAATGAGCTTAGAAATGGACTTAAATCATCTTGATTAAAGGTATGATGATTAATGAGAACCCTGTGACATTGTGCTTTTACTGTACTGAAAAAGTGTTACAGACTTAATGCAAATGATAAGCCAGGCTCGTGTGAAATATTGTAATATTTGTTATTTAATGTTAATGGCTTGCTCAGTATGTATTTTCTGTAATACATAAAGCTCCTTAATTATTGCAGCATTTCATCAGTTTAGAGGGCCCCACAGGGGAATACCCAGACCCTTGTGATGCTCTGAATGGTGAGCTGAAGCAGGCCAGAAGACAAGTATCCAGATTACCTACAATTGGATGTACTGGAAGTGTTGATCAACATTTGATGTCCAAGTATGACAATTTGCCAAATGTATACTACTATGTTTGTTTGTATGTTGTTTTAATGCCACTTTCAGCAATTTTCAGCTAGATCATGGTGTCCAGTTTTTATTAGGGGAGACAGCCTGAGTACCCAGAGATAACTTCTGACCTGTTGTAGGAAAACTGGCAATCATTGTCAATTAAGATTGGATTCGAGTCCACACTGCCTGCAGTGAGAATCGAACCTGCAATCTCACTGTTGACATACCACATGATCAATAGTAGATGAACCACCTTAACCACTCTGCCACTGAGGCCCCTACACTATTTTGTATGTAGACATTTATATTAGAGACTCAAGGGAAAACTGATGACTAAACTCTACACCAGGGGGTTTTTTATTGCATTTATTCTGCAAGTACATCCCTGTTTTTGCCAAATATTTATATTTTAAATTACTTATTTATTGTTTGCACATGAAATCTGATCAATGCATCGAAATTTGAAAATAAATGGTATTTTTTACTGCATAAAAACGATGTACAAATGTGTTTAAATTTTAAGTTTTTTTTTTAATTTCAGTTTCGAGGAAATCACAATAGAGGAAAATGGGGTTCACTGTCAGACAGATGAAACATGTAAGTAAAATTGTAAAATTTCTTTTATCCTATATGGAACATGGCTTTGCATGTTCAGGCATGTTTAACATTATGATTGTTAACAGTCCACTATTATAGTGGAAATTCATAATTTTACATATCCACATTTCACAATGCCGTCTTGAAGTAGATAAACTATTGTATATATAAACCTGATTAAAATTAGATGATAAATGAAAAATTTTCTATTGGTGAAAAATTGTATGCCATTTTATAAATTTGGATGGTGATCTTCATAAAATTTAGATAGCTGAACAAACATTTGCTGAATAAACTCTATGTCTACAGGAATTTTTTCAACATAAAAGTCTTTTTTTGTATAGAGTACAAAAATGCAAAATAATGCACCGGTTACCATAAGCTGCCCTTGAATCTGATAAAAGTATTCATGGGATTTAGGCAAAGCGAGAGATCCATCAACTAGTTTTAAGCAAAAGTTTGGGATTGATTGCACAGCATCTAATATTGTCAGGTCTCGAGCAGAGTATGGACATTTAATCTCCAACACTCCTGTTTCATTATTCATGCAGATTTTCCCATCAGGACTTGCAGCCAGATAAGAAAACGAGGGATTGACAACCAACCCACAATCATGAATGTGGTGATCTGGGTTTTTTTCCATATACACCTGCTTTGCAGTATTTTCATTTTTCTTTCCATAAGTAGTTGCCTCTGACTGGAAATTACAACAAGAGAAAATACTGTCTACAAATTTTGACGTAATTTCCTTTTTCCTTTTGGATATTTTAAAAAACTGGGATGCAGTTATTCTGCTTTTTCTTTCATTAAACCACAGAGGGTTATTTGATTGCTGTCTTGTTGTTCCCTCTAGAAACACAGCTTCAGCTTGTGTTGTCGAAAAAAAAATATTTAAATGACTGTATTTCTGTAGGGTATCTGCATCAATGACAGAAATAATTCTTGGAAAGGTTATATCTCCACACTGTGATGGGTTCGTTATGGCAGCTGGTATTGTTTTATAATGTCTTAACTAAAAAATAAAAAAAATATAATTATAAAATAACATAAGTACAGCTGAGTAGAGCTAGTTGATATGAAAGGCAATGAATTTCACATGGGTGTCTGAAATTTTCCCGTCTTGCCCTTCGAACAGTGTTAGATCCTTTATGTCTCTATGGGTGAGATAACCTATTGTGACATCAAGTTACATACACTTGGCTACCAAGCCATTTGAAGAAATAAGGTAACAAATCTGAAAATCTGCTGAGAAAAAGTATCGAATCAGTCGTGTTAGCCAATTCAAGAAACTCTAAAACCATGGGCAAATATATCTGTAAAAAAAATAATGCATTCTATGTTGATATTTGATAATCAAAATGAATTAATTGATTTTACACACCACATGCATCCGACTACTGCTTTAATTAGAAGACTGCCAAAGGATCATGTGAGCTCAGTGTTCTCCCCAGGCCGTTTTAGCATCTCGGCACCGAGACGCTATCGAAATCGCCGAGATGCTATCCGTCGCTGCCGAGATGCTATAATTTTTAACATCGGTAACTCGCGCCATTGTTTGAAAACAATCGGCCGCTTATAACAACAAAGAAAAATAAACATTTCTAATAAATTTTCTTTGATCACCTGTAATTTAATATCAAAGCTAATAAAGTAATTAAATAGGTGTTAATTGTCCGTTTTGATGATAACTATTCAGGTTTGGTGATCCCAAGCTGACACTTATGACATTTACAAAACCATGTGATCAACACGTGATCCAAGCTAAAATGGCTTCAGAAGGAATTGCGAAAGCCAAATGTCGAAAATTATACCATCCACATCGACGTTTTGAACAGAGGCCGTGATTTACCGCTACCGAGCACTGGAGATCGACAGGGACATTATCATATTATGTTCGCCTTTAATGTTCCCGAGATAAGAATCGCCAACGAATTTGACAAGATTGATTGTGAGCAAACTTTCAGTGCCACGAACTGAGAAGCACAATCGACCGGCGATAGAATTAACTACTGCTTTTGCACAGAAAAAGGGCTAACGATAGTGTGATGATTGCCTTTGTTATTTTGTAACATTTGTGCTTTTGGAACTATTCTCATTGATTTGAGTGGCTATGACATTGTGTTTAACATAAATTATAAATAAATAAATAATGAAGTTTTTTTAATACTCCTTTATTACACATATCTTCATGTATATATTAGGTATCTCAAAAATAAAAATAAGTAACAAAATATATACACCAACATGTATAACAACATGCATATATAAAAAAACACAAAAACAACGCATAATTGGGTCGACCGATGATGCATGCTAAATGTGATGCTATCCAAAATTTCTGGGGAGAACACTGGAGCTATTTAACTATTATTTCATATTTTTTCATTTCAGTGTTTTCATCACTAGAAATGCTGTCTCACATATCAAGAATAAGGAAGTTAGAGGAAGAAAATGAACAGTTGAGGAAGGACAATTGTAGACTAACAATAGAACTTGATATGATTATCAGAAAAAGTGCCAAACCTACATGTACCACGTCAAAAGCTTGCCAGACAAATTTTAATTTTCATTTTAACACAGAGAACACAACACAATCATCCATCAAGAATTTATTTCAGTTTTACACTGGCTTAACATATTACCGTTTTCTTATGCTTTTGGCCTTCCTGTTTCCTACTGATATTGGAAATCGTAATCCCATTGTCTATGACTCCAAGAGAAAAGAAATTCAACCGGATAAATTACCTCTTTCAGAGCAAGTGTTTATGTATTTGTGCCGACTACGAAATGGGTTAAATTTAAAAGATCTTGCATTTAGATTTAACGTTAAAGTTCCAACAGTTTCAACAGTTGTTAACGGTGTTGCAAAGTACATGTATGCAAGATTAGGGTCAATAAGCTATTGGCCACACCGTAGTGTTATAATTGAAAACATGACTCAAGCCTACAGATCAGATTTTCCTGTATGCTTAGCCATTTTAGATTGTACAGAAATAAAGACTGAGAAACCATCATCAATGAGGCAGCAGAGCCAGTTGTACTCCGACTACAAGTCGACAAATACATTGAAAGGTCTTGTAGTTTGTGATCCACGTGGTTCCATTATTTTTGTATCCGATTTATTTTCTGGGTCCATATCAGACAATGAGATCGTAAGACAAAGTGGATTTTTAGATTATTTACGCAATCTTAAGGCTATGGGATTCATTCATGCTAAAGACGGTGTAATGTCAGACAAAGGATTCTTAATTGAGAAAGATTTAGCAGAAATAGAAATTGATCTTAATATTCCTCCATTTGCTTCAAGTGCTAAACCATTTTCAGAAGCTGAAGTAACTCTTACAAAGAAGATTGCATCACACCGAATCCACATAGAAAGAGCAATTAACCAAATTAAATGTTTCAAACTGTTAAAACGGATAATACCTGTCAGTCTTTTTCACAGTATAAATGCTCATTGGTTTAATGCTGCAATATTAACCAATTTTCAGGATACTTTGGTGAAAAATTAAAACATTTTACATTTAAAATATGTTCTTATTAATTATGTGATCATGTCTTTTTCTGTGTAAAGCACATGAACAGTCTTCACTTGGCATCTGTTCATATATAAACTGATTATATTGTTGCCTGTTCAGTGTTGGTCATGCATGCATGTAGCATTCCTTACATGGGACAGACGAATAAATTATGATGAAGTTAAACCAGTTTGATGCATGTACACCTGAATGCTTTCAAGTGGCAAGTTGAGAAAATAAGAGTAAAAGTTTTGTGTTAAAATTTCTTGGGAACTGCTGAATGGATTTCATGTCTGATGGGTGTTTTTGTTTTATTTTATGTATTGCTCACCTGCAATGGTAACATGGAGCCTAACTGAACATTTCCTATTTCAGTCTTGGTTGTCTCAAAATGTTGATCATTACATGTTAGTAAATAAGACAATGGAGTACCACTTGCAGCTGGATGGGTTTTTAGCTTCTTTACATCCTCCATTGTCACATCAGGTACACTAAAATTCAGTATACAACAAAAGTATTTTAAGGTTCCAGGCGTACATTGTAATTTACTGTGCCCAGACAATTGTTTCCTGTAGAGATATTGGTGTTCTGTGAAAAATTGTGAAGTCATCTAATTCATCTAATTGATTTTGAAGAGCAGATTTATTTTATTTATACTTTTACATGAAAATTTAAGATTCATATTCAAATTTCTGTGGTGGGGCCTTATTGGCCGAGTGGGTAAGGTAGTTTGTCTACTAATGATCATGTGGTCTGTCAACGTTGAGATTGCGGGTTCAATTCTTACTGCAGGCAGGGTGTACTCGACTCCAATCTTCATTGACATGGACTGCCAGTTTTCCTTCTTCAGGTCGGGGGTTTTCTCTGGGTACTCCGGCTTCCTCCCCCAATAAAATCTGGACGCCATGATATAGCTGAAAATTGCTGAAAGTGGCGTTAAACACCATCAAACAAACAAATCAAATTTCTGTGTAGTGTCTGATGACAATTTTCCAAAATCCTCTTGCATTTTTAGTACATGTATGATTATTAAAATGTGCTTCAAAGTAACGACTTACTCTCATACTAATAGATAACTCGCCATGTAATTTCTGCAAACAGGATAATTGGCTTTATTTTAAATTTTCAATGACAAATAGGATTATTAAAACTGTTTCGTCCCTGCCATGGGAACTCGTCAGGTGGCTTATGGCTACCACGACAGTTTATATTCTAGCACTTGAATAAAAAAAGTTCGATACTGTTGTTAACAAAAAATATTATTAAAAACATAATTTATGATGCATGATGTCAAAGATTTTCAGTAACTAGTCATTCTAGTGGTTAATCTGTTTAATATATAATTTAGGTTACAAGTACTGGCTGTAATGTAAATTTTCTGTATTTATTTACCTAAAATTAAGGGGCATGCTGTGAACTGGCTTTTTCTTCCTAGGTGTTGGTTTTGGCTTAGCAAAAACCATAGTGGATACTGGTTCTGCATCAATTTTTGGCCCTCTTGGCTTATGCCATTGTTGTGGCATGCTTGTGCAAGCCAGCTCTGATGGAACATCTGTCAGTCCTAGATTTTTATAGTGGGCCAATTGGAAAATAACAGCAACTGTATGGCTACATGTTCCAGTTATTCTATGAAATAACAAACTACATATAAATAAACAGTACGGTTTATTTTTGAACCAAATGATAAAATACATAACTATACAGTTTTGGTGGAACAGTTTATGAATTGATTGCATATAATGTAAATTAAATATCAAGTTTCAAGAATACAAATTCTATTCATTAAAGCTAATAAATTTACTCGGGTCCTAGAAGTATTGAAGAAATATAGGTTCAAATTTTTGTTTAAAATGGTCGCAACTCGTTTAACCAATTTGAAGTCTTGCATACGATCGTGTCACTTCACTTGGGTCACTAGGCCTACAAGTTCATTTTAAAATGAGGACCTCCCTTTAATATGATCTGGTAAGTAATTCAAAGTATAATTTATAGCCATCGTTAAATTAAGAACAAATAGTCAACAAAAGACGATATCAAAATCCCGTTCAACCATATTAAGTTCATGTATAGATATTGCACTTCAACCTCGATTATTTACCGGCATTTGGCAAGTATACTTATAAGATATAATAAAAATTAATATATTTACATGAAAATTACATACCCAGCTTTGCATGTGCAATGTCTTTCTGTGATACTTTTTTCTTTTACCTCGAGCGTAACAGAAATACTGTGTGGAGCTTCCGACTTTCGCATTGAACGAAAGCACTTCGCACCGACGTCAATGCAAGTTTCATTTCCA